>NMUG010002289.1:0-16215 GCA_002855965.1 Monotropa hypopitys | reverse complement strand
ATAGCAAAAGAGATTAACATGTTACAACAATAAAACAAATAACGTAGGGGTTGTGTCTCTCCCCTTATGTAGTCCAAAACAATAAGTAAAACGAAGGGGTTGTGTCTCTCCCCTAAAGTAGTCCTCAACAGTAATTAATTATGTTAAATGTGTATGAATGCTATGAGATGCATCATTAAGGTTTTTGGAAGCTTCCACATCACCATCATCATCAAATACTAGGGTGGCCACTCCACTAGTATAGGGCAAAATCAACGAGCCTAAGTATTCCATCAATGGCAGACCCAGCAATTGAGACAACATTGCCAAGCATCTACTGTTTCTCAATGCCGCAGCTGGAATACTGTATCCTATCAATGGCAGACACAGCAAATTGAGACAACATTGCCAAGCATCTACTGTTTCTCAACGCCGCAGCCAAGATACAAAAACAAACACTATTCTCACGAAATAGCATCTACCGTCTTAGGACTGCATTGTTAAGCATCTACTGCCCCCTAAGCCCGTTGCCGAGGATTCCACCAATCGTCACCATAAGGTGATATAGTACCATGCATGGATGCACAACCACACAGAAAAACAGCAATCCATGCAATTAATCATGCTTGCACATTTAAAAATAAACAGGTAGAAGCATCGTTACATCAACATCTTTTAATAAGTGCAAAGCATGCGAATATGTACCAATTGAAGCAACAATTATTATGAATCTAATCATACGATTTTCAGTCATCAAGTAATCATGCATTTTTAATTACACCCACCAAAATTAAACATGTCAACACGTATTGGCAACTAGGCATTTGATCAACCATTCTTTCTAACTAAAGAAGCATGTGAGTGTATATTAATGGAAGCATCAATTTCCACAATTCTAAAACATATATTTTTCAGCCAACATGTGAAACTATCAAATAAGTTACATCAAGCACCTAAAAGATATTAACATCTAGAACATACAATCATGCATCGTTAAACTACGGTGTGACCAATCAATCAATAGTAACTAACATGTAGCACGTAAATCTGCGATTCTATAAAGAGATAGAATCTACACACTCACCAGTGACTAAGCAAGCACCACAACAAAATCACGGGATCGTCTTAGAAGACTCGGGCTTGTCTCTTGTTATAAAATTAAGAGGATATATAAGAATTTCTCCTTAATACTTAACTTTTGATAATTTATTTAATATTGTCCACTGACTTATTTAACCTCTGCCACCTCTGAAATATTTTTAAAATATACTTATCATTATTATAAAAATGATAAATTCTAAAAAAATCTCTTTTCTTAAAATTTTCATAACCGGTATGGAAACCGGTATAGACCCGGTATACCGCCTGGCATGTCGGTTAGTACAATTTTTCTGTTTTCGTGACAACCAACCCTACTGACCAATTTCATCCATAACCGGTACGATAACCGGTACCAAAACCGGTGTACCGCCCGGCATGCCGGTTACATATATTTTCGATCTTTTGACAACACTTGGTTTACTGGGCAAAATCCTTAAGCCCGGTACGCGACCGGCATGCCGCCCGGTATACCGGTGTGCATACCGGTCAGTACAGATTACAACAGATCGAAAATTTGCTTAATCTCACTTCGGGTTTTCTTAATCTTTTTACTAAAATCTCGACTCTAAAGGCTTCAAATCATAAAAATAACCATACTAAGGTATAGTACTAGATCACCATTGGATCATAAGTGAGATTGGACTTTAAAAACAAAGTTTAAAATACTCAAATCATGATTTTTACAAAAGGGGATCTACTAATCTGTCCTTAATCGAGATTAGCAGAAAAACACTAATCTGGGCTTAATCAGTACGAATTTGAGAAAACTAAAAACATAAATTTTTACCTTTGGATGTTGGCTACAATCTTTGTGAAGGATTGAACTCCATAAATCTTGATTTAGGACCTTGATTCTTCAATCCCCTTCAAGCTCTCCCTCTAATCCTTTCTAATGGCCTCCAAGTTGATTCATATCAACCCTAATGGGTGAATAGCTCCCTTAAATACTTACTAATCAGGTTTATGTCATTTTTACCTAATTGCCCTTCATTAAAAAGGGTATTCACCCTTACATGCCACCCTCCTACT
Organism: Monotropa hypopitys; assembly: GCA_002855965.1. Taxonomy (NCBI): domain Eukaryota; kingdom Viridiplantae; phylum Streptophyta; class Magnoliopsida; order Ericales; family Ericaceae; genus Monotropa; species Monotropa hypopitys. The sequence goes on along the minus strand of NMUG010002289.1, from coordinate 14,106 downwards.
CTTATATATATATTCTTAAAAAATGTATTTTTAATTAAGTAAAAGTCTTATAAATTCTTTTACTCACTAAATTTTCTTATTTTATTATTATTATTTTTAGCCACTCAACAATATATTTTACTCCTCCCCTATTTTTAAATAAAATGGGTATATTTTATTTTTAAAAAAATATTAAAATTAGGTACGGGTATTACATGGTCCATTTGTTCAACCGTGATGATACGGTCGGAGGCATGTTGCCGATCGTCGAGGTACAAAGTTGGGGCATCGCCAACACGCGCATTATCCGGCGCGTCTGTAGGCAGTCATGATTGCTTCGTAACTGTCGTTTTGAAATGTCCATGTGGCATCTTCTGGTTGGTTGTGGGCATCGGCGCGTGCGGATGGGACATCTGATGGATGCCGTCTCGAGTCCCGCGTTAGTCGTTCATTAGATGGAGCCACAGCCTCGCACATTGTGCGAGACAGTTGTCCTCTTGTCTCCCCCTTCCCCTATAAATATGAGGGGAGGGAGGCTGGGACATCACCTCTAATTTTAGCTCTAAGACGCCCTAGCATCCGGTCCTCGGTCTTCCAATCTTCAAGCTTCTAGTCTTCAGCATTCAGCCTTCTGGTCTTCAAGCTTCATCAGATCTCTAGGTATCATCCTGACCCTTCAAGTTATGTTTTTATTTTGTTTTGAGTGATCTCTTGCCCGATCGGTGGGAGGTCTGCTGGTCCGACTGCCTGTCTGCCGAACTGATGCCCTTTCTCTAGTGGGTCGTGTATCCATGGGTGAAGGGTACGTAGAGCCGACGCAAGCCCATTTTTGGGGATCTATCGCCCTCTAACTTTCATATTTGGTTGTGTCCGGTAGGACGTGAGTAGAAGATGTTGGACTCCAGCGACACCTGATCAAACTCTGACTCGGAGACCAGTTCCGATCAATGGTCCGGGTTTTCATCAGCATCGTCTTCTTTTGAGACTGTAAGAGAGGTGCTCGGCAGCGAATCCTCATCCCTAATGCCAATGAATGTTGTTCTTCCTGCTGCTGTTGTGGAGGTGGAGGAGAGGGTTGATGTTGAAGAAGTGGACGAGGCTGTCAGACCGTCCAGCAAACGCCTCTACCCCTACCTCCAGCATTCTAGTGGGATGCCCTCTCTACCGGTTGACTTCAGACAGAGATATTCCATCACATCCGACGTCATGTTTGAACTGCTCTTCAAGCCCAGGGAAGTCCCATGTACCGATAACCAAGTGGCCTTCCCCCTAATGGCCATCGCCGAGGGGGTCTTCAATTTCCCGTAGATGAATTCATTAGGGACTTCCTGCTAGAGTACGTACTAACCCGTTCCAGCTAACGGTGAATATGTATCGGATCGTCGGCTGCATCCGGGAATTATGTCGGACCTAGGACCTTACCTTCACCGTTTTTGACATGTTCTCCCTTTTCACCCTGTCCCACAATAGAAGGTCTGGACGCTATTTTTTGAGCGCCCGGGCGGGGGTGGGAGACCTCTTTACCCGCCTTTCGGATTCTGAGAAGTGGGCCAATATTTATCTAGTAGTGTCCGGAGGCTACAACAATCCTTCTGATGGAAGCAAGCCCCTGTCGACTGAGAGGGATCGCCTGGTAAGCTTCTATCGCATCTTCAAGCTTTAATCCATCTTTTTATGCCAACTGAACCTACTTTATCTATTTGCATCTCTCTCTCTAAGGTGACCCTCCGGTTGAAGAAGCAAGTAGTCGTTGATAACGTTGTTGTGCTTCGGGCCCTACCAAGAAGAGACACTCTTCAACTTCTTCGCTACCAACCGACATACTTGTCCTTTTTGGAGGACAAAAGGAAGAGAGAACAGAGACGAGTTGTCGCCGGACAACCGCAAACTGAGGAGATGGGGGGAGGGTTCGATCAGCCACTGCCCCTCCGATATGATTATGTGAAGAAGAAGAAGGGGCCTTCCAAGGGTGCTACCCCGACTGCTGAAACTTCGGCCCAGGTGCCGCCCATTCTGGGGGCTAATATTTCGATTGCCCAGCCTGCTACTGCTGGAACTCTGGAGGATATTGCCGGAGAGAAGAGACCGAGGGATGAGACCTCCGGCAGCAGGCTCGTTAGTCCCAAAAGCGGACGGATTCGTCGGCTCTCGGTGATCGTGGGAAGCAACTGGTCGTGGAGGCCAAAGAAATCTGGCACTCGCGTCTTGTACGGAGCGATGGCGGGGATGTATTGGCGGCGGAGAGCATGGTTTCCAATAAAGAGATGGCCATCAGCTGTGCCCAGCTGCTCGAATCTCCGAGGAACAAGTCTACTCTGTCGACCACCCTTCTTTCCCGGCTGGACCATAGTTTTGCCTCACTAATCGAGGTAATGCTCCGGTTTCTTTGTCCAGATCTCTGAACTTGTATTCTTCTTTGCTAATTGTTTTGTATTTCACAGGGCATTATATGCTTCTCCGCCAGCTATCCCAGGCTTCTTTAGATATCCGAGGAGAGGAGCAGGTTCAAGGACTAGGTCGCCATGCAAGAAGCAAGGAATACCGGCCTTTAGCTTGCCCTTGAAAAGGAGAGGAATAAGGTTGCCGACCTGGAAAAGGCACTGATGCACGAGAAGCACTCATCCAAAAAGAAGCTGGCCTTGGAGAAAAAGAAGGCAGTGGATAAGGCGGTGGAGTCCAACAAGGCCGGTTATGCAAAGGGCCTGGCCGACGCGCGAGAGCTCCTCCAGGATCAATGCCGAGAGCAGGTGCTAGAGCAACACAAGAAAAGCTACATGCACGGCTTCATGACCAGACACTGGACCGGCTATCATAAGGCACTACAAACAACGGATGTTGATGAAGCCATGCCGCTCGGCACTATGTCGCGGAGCTGGAAGTGCAGTTTCCACCAATCGAAGACACTTTCCCGGAGGATGATGAAGATGAAGAATAAGCGGATCCCCTGGTAGGCGATGACCCTCCGACTGAGCAGTGATGACCCCTGTCCTTTTCCCTTGCCTTATTATTTGAAAATGAAAATGTAGTTTGGTCAAGAATTTTGATCCGGACAGCTTTTTAATGGATGCTTCTATTGTTTGCCAACTTGTTGTGTTATTTTGTGCAAGTATTATCCTACGGCTGCATCGAAGGGTTTATCAGGTCCCTTGATGTATGCTGGAGAGCCTTATCCAAGTGGTAGAGACCAATGGAAGTCTGGTGGGTGACCGCCGGAGGCTTGACCTTGATGGGACCAGTGGAAGCCTGGTTGAAGACTACTGGAGGCTTGGTCACCAAGTGTTTTGCCCTGACCAACAGAAGTCTTGGCAGATGACTGTTAATGGCTTGGCCAATGGGGGCGAACCCATGAGGGTATTGTGTCAGGACCGACAAAAGCCTAGTGGATGGCCGTCGGAGGCTTAGCTATTGTGGTGAAATCCTTGACCGTAGGTCGGTATAGACGACTACTGAAGACATGGTCAAAGGGCGAACCCACGAGGGTATTATGCTAGGACCGACAGAATCCTGGCGGATGACCGCCGGAGGCTTGGCCATTGCAGCGAAATTCTTAAACAGAGGTCAGTGCAGATGACTGCTGAAGACACGGTCAAGGGGCGAACCCATGAGGGTATTATGCTAGGACCGACAGAAGCCTAGCGGATGACCACCAAAGGCTCGGCCCTTATAATGAAATCCTTGAACGGAGGTCAGTGTAGATGACTGCTGAAGACACGATCAAGGGGCGAACCCATGAGGGTATTATGCTAGGACCGGCAAGTGACCGCTAGAGGCTCGGCTATTGTAGCGAAATCCTTTCTTGGATGGGGGCCGGTGTAGACGACTGCTAAAGGCTTGAACAAGGAAGGGTCCTTGACCAACAGAAGTCTGGCGGGAGACTGCCAGAGGCTTGACCAAGAGGAGTGAGCCGACTAAAGTAATGGGACTGACAGTTTGGTAGAATGCGCCCAACTAGTAAAGAAAAATACATATTTTTTATACAAATTAATGGTAATATTTCTACGGTTGAGGGCATTCCATGGTTTTCTGATAGGCGTGTCGTCCATCTCCTCTAACTTGTAGGCTCCTTTGCCCATGACTTTGGTGATTCTGAACGGACCCTCTCAGTTAGACATGAGCTTCTGCTTCTTGCTTTTCAGGACCACCTTCCGAAGCACTAGTTCGTCCGGCTTGAATACCCGAAGATGAACATTTTTATGGAAGCCCATGGAGACCTCTTGTTAATAGGAGACCGGTCTAATTCTGACGGACTCCCTTGTTCTTCTGCAAGATCTAGGTCGGCATCCAGGGTAGAGTCATTTGTCGACTGATCGAAGTGTTGTGTCCGGATAGTGGGGAAGCCTGCCTATATAGGGATGACGGCCTCCACGCTGGAGTCCATAGAATAAGGAGTCTGACCGGTTGATCGACGTGTCGTGATCCGGTAGGCCAAGAGTACATATGAGAGCTATTCTTCCCATTTCCCCCTCTTCGACTCCAGCCTCCTCTTGAGTCCGGTTGAAATGGTTTTGTTGGATGCTTCGGCCTGGCCGTTGCATTGGGGATGGTAGGGGTGGAGTTGAAGAATTTGATGTCGAGTTCGTCGCATGTGTTGGAGACAAGGTCGCCGATGAACTGAGTGCCATTGTCCGACACTATGGCGTATGGCACGCCGAATCTGGAGATGACGTTCTTCCATATAAAGCGTTTGATGTCGGCAACTGCGATTGTGACGAGGGGTTCAGTCTCAACCCATTTGGTAAAGTAATCTGTTGCCGTGATGAGGAATTTGAACCCGTTCAGAGCAGTTGGGAGCTTGTCGACGATGTCGATGCCCCATTGGGCGAATGGCCAAGGACTTGTAACCGGTTGTAGATCCTCAACCGGACAGTGGATTTCCGAAGCAAACAGTTGACACTTATGGCATATCCGAACATAGTCTTTAGAATTCTTTCGCATCTTTGGCCACAAGTACCCTTGGGTGATTGCTCAGTGGGCTAGAGATCGCCCGCCGGAGTGACACCCCTACTACCAAAGTGTAGCTCTTGAAGGATCCCTGGAACTTGAGCTGGGTGGATATAGAGAATATAGGGACTGGTCCTTGACTATCGGTAGAGGGCCTCCATTGGAGACAGCTAGAAGTTTGCTGCCTTGCAACGGACACGATGGGCCTTACGACGATCCTCCGGTAATGTATCTGTTTTGAGGAGGGCCAGTACTTCGGCCATCCAGGTGGGTCCGTTGGATATGTTGTTTACCTCCATGACCAGAGGCTCGTAGTTTTGTTGTGAAATTGAGCCGAAGGAAATCGACCACTGGCCGGAGGGAGCACATGCGGACGCTAGTTTGGCAAGAGCGTCGGCATGTGAATTATATTCTCTTTAGATTTGCTCTATCCAGAATGTCTTGAATTTCTTCATTTCTTCAATGGCGGAGCTGAGGAACATGCACATTCTGTCATCCCTGGTGTAGTACTCTCTAGTCAATTGGTTGACAACCAGCTGAGAGTTGTTGTAGACAAAGATATCCTCAACCCCAATGTTGATGGCAAGACAGAGTCCGAAGATTAGAGCTTCATATCCTGCTTCGTTGTTGGAGGCCAGATATTCAATAGACAGAGCATTTTCATGGATAATCCCTTTTGGGGAGATCAGAACAATGTCTACGCCGGGAGCCCCTATTATTTGATGCGCCGTCAACATGCAGTCTCCAAGTGTCCCTATGGAAGAGTTGTCATTGTTTTGCCAGACGCTGGGCACAAGCGCCGGAGCATCGTGGAGGCAGAACAGCAGATGATGAGGTAGTCTGTAGATCTTCGTCGTTGGCCAGAGACTCTTTCAAGGTTTTCTGGGGGACGACCCCCGGAGAGAATTCTGTGATGAAGTCGGCCAACACCCTAGGCTTTTATGGTCGTCCTGGGCTGATATTTGATATAAAAGTTGGCTAGTTCGATTGCCCATTTTGAGATCCGATTGGAGAGGTCGGCCTTATGGAGGACTGTCTTTAGCGGGTGCTCCGTCAACATAGTGATAGTGTGCTATTGAAAATACGGAAAGAGTTTCCTGGAAGCAGAAACTAAGGCAAGAGCTCATTTTTTAAGTGGTAAGTACCTGGTTTCGGCAGGAAAGAGAGTTTTATTGGAATAGTAGACCAGATGGTACTTTGTTCCCTCAGCTCGGCAAAGAAAAGAACTGATAGCATGCTGGGAGACTACTAGATAAAGGAGGAGAGGCTCCATGTCCTTTGGCGTGACTAGAACCAGAGGGTTGGAGATGTATTGCTTCAGCTACTGGAGGACCTGGTCGCATTCTTCTATCCATTTATAGCTGCGCCGACTGGTTTTGATTGCCTGGAAGAATGGTCAGCAAAGGTCGGATGATTGGCTGATGAATCTGTTAAGGGTTGTCGCCATGCCAGTCAGTCGTTGGACTTCTTTGATAGTGGACGGAGGCCTGAGGTTGGACACTGCATTGACCTAGGAGGGGTCAGCTTCTATTCCCCGGTTGGTGACAAGATAGCCAAAAAACTTGTCAGACCCCACACTGAAGGCACACTTCTCGGCTTTGAGGTGGAGTCTATGCCTTTTGAGAATTTGAAAGACTTCTGTCAGGTGCCGGATGTGATCGGTCACCCATTTTCTCTTGACGATCATGTCATCAATGCAGGCCTCCATTGTGTCCCTGATCTGCCGGGAGACCATCCGGGAGACCATCCGTTGATAAGTGGCTCCGGTATTTTTAAGGCCGAAGGGTATGACTTTGTAGCAATAGACCCCTTGGGCGTGATGAAGGCCGTCTTCTTCATGTTTTCCTCTGCCATCGAGATTTGGTGATAGCCCCTATAAGCATTCATAAAACTAAGTCTCTGGTGTCCGGTAGTAGCATCGACCAATTGATCGATCATGTCCAAAGGGAAGCAGTCCTTCGGACAGGCATCATTGAGATCGGTGTAGTCGACACAGACTCGCCATTTGTCGGACTTCTTCTTGACGACAACTGTGTTGGCCAACCAGGTGGGATATTGGACTTCTCGGATGGCATTGGCTTCCACCAACCGATCCACTTCTTCAATGACTGCTTGTGTGTGTTCCGGAGAAGAGCGTCGTGGTCTTTGGACGACAGGATGCCGGAAGGGATCGACGTTTAGTTGATGATAGATGAATGACGAGTCCACACCGAGCATCTCGTATGGAGTCCAAGCGAAGACCTCGGTGTTGGATTTCAAAAATTCTACCATCTCCTCTTGATCCAGCTTGGAAAGAGAGGATACGATGAGAAATGACCAACTACCGTCTTCGTTGATTGGCACTAAGATGAGCTCTTCTGTTGCTTTGTCGGCTGCTAGAGCGCCAACATCATCAAGAACTAGGGCGTCCGGGACTTCTGTCCACTAAACCTACTTCACCTCTTTGTTTTCCTGGACAGTCGAGATGTAGCATTGCTTTGATGCCGCTTGATCGCCATAGATATCCTCCTGCCGTCCGGAGGCTCCCACGAACCGGACGACTTGGTGGTAGGTGGAGGCGATCGCATGCATGGAATGGATCTAGGTCTGGCCAAGTATGGTGTTGTATGGACTTGGAACATCGATGACGATGAACTCCATGTTGACCGTTTTTAACCCTGCCCGGACTTGGAGGGTGATTTTGCCGAGTGGACAGACAGGAGCTCCATTAAACCCGACGAGTGGGACATCGGCAGGCTGTAAATCGTCAGCAGAAAGCTTGAGGGCTTGAAATAAAGAAAAGTGTGAAGATTCGGCTGCTACTGTCTAGGCCATTTTTGAAGGAGGAGCCATCCACCGTCTGGTCGTATCCCTGGATTTCATTGAAGAGATCCCAGTACTGCTCGGAGTACTACCGGAGGCTCTCGTCCAGAAGCTTCTTGAGGCTGATCAAGGCATTAACCTACTTGGTCTGCTTACTACTGGTGACAAATCGGGCCATGAAGGCTTGCTCAAGGTCCCAGTAGCATGAAATGCTATGTGAAGGGAGCTTGTTGAACCAAAGAGAGCCCACAGTTCCAAGAGTGGTTCGAAATACCTTGCACATGATGCCGTCGGTGGTGTAGAGAGAGATGACCTGTCTGAAGTGTATGAGATGGGTCTAGGCATCCGTCTTAGAATCGTACTTCATGAACTTTGACAAGTTGAAGCCCTAAGGGAGAGTCGTCAGCTCAATTTCTGGGATGAATGGGGAGAGGCTGAGCTGTCGGAGCTTAGCGTCAACGAATGCCCTCTGTTGGACAACTCTCTTTTCTGGGCTGGGAGCCATCTGACTCCGACGATAGTTCAGATGGTCCCCGAGGTCTCTGGGGGGAGGGGAGTCTTGATCTCTGCGATGCCTTCTTTTGCGGATGGATGAAACGTTCGCTCTGTGATGCCTATCGGAGCGCTGATTGTCCCTTGGTCGTCGGTGCATGTGGTTTGTTTCTGAGACTCCCCTGAGTTGAGTCTTTAGTAAAGTGGCTTTAGTAGGGACTAAGTTTCCATCATCTAGGAGGAGAGTCTCGCGAGATTTTCCAGAGCGAGAATTGGATACAACACTGGCAGAGGGTCGGTACCTGGAGGACCAGGCACAATGGCCTTCGGACTGGTGCTCACTGATGGGGGATAGGCACACTGCCTTTCCTTTATCCGAGCGGCCAGGATCATTCAGCCTTCCCTATCGCTCAAGGACCGACTGCCTCTTAGTATGCTCAGAGTCGGTTTGCAACGTTTCTTCGACGGGGGCTGGAGGATAGTGGAGGGGGCCACCGTCAAGCCTTGCCAGTTGGTCCTTCAGGAAAGCGATCTCCGAATCCTTCTGGCAGAGCTACTCGTTGGGATGTTCTGAAGTGGACCCCAACAAGTTGGAGGTGGGTCTTGAGCAGGAGTGAATGTCGGCGGAGGAGCAAGAGGTAACCAGCGGTGATGGTGGTCACGAGCATCGTCCGCAGCCATCGTGGAGGAAGTAAGCACTGAGGTAAGAGACGAATGTGAAACTTCATTAAGGTTAGTGTAGTCAACACAAACCCTCCAATTGTCGGTCATCTTTTTGACCACCACCACCATGTTGGCCAACCAGATGGGATAATGTACTTCTCGGATTGCCTGCGCCTCAGTCAGACGATCAACTTCCTCTATGACAGCATCGGCATGAGCAGCTGCCAATCACCGGGCCTTCTGAACAATGGGCCGGCACTCAGGCCGGACATTGAGCTGATGGCCGATAAACTCCGGATCCACGCCTGGCATTTCATAGGGTGTCCAAGAAAATATTTCAACATTACACTTTAGGAAGCTGATCATGACCTCCTTGTCTGCTTCGGTCATTTGAGAACCGATAAGAAAGAAGTGCTCCGGATCATCGGCGCTCAGAGGGACAGTGTCAAGATCCTCAATGGATTTTGCCGAGACACTTGAACCGACATCCTCCAGCACCGATTGATCTGGAACCTCTACCCAGTGGACTTGCTCGAAGGGAACTTTCCCTTTGACAGCAGCGATGTAGCAATACTTCGCCGAGGTTTGGTCTCCCCTAAGCTCTTCCACACTTCTTTTGCCAATAAATTTGATTACCTGGTGGTATATGGAAGCGACCCCTTTATGCTATGGACCCAGGTTCGGTCCAGGATAGCGTTGTAAAGAGATGGGACGTCAACAACCACAAACTCCACCTCGGTGGTAACCGTGTCGATGGTCACTGGGATGAGCATTTTTTCGAGCGGTCAGATTGAAGCCGTATTGAATCCTACGAGTGGCACGTCGGTCGGTTGAAGGTCTTCTGCTTTGTATCCCATTTTCTTGAACAGGGAATAGTACATGACATCTGCCGAACTGTCGAGGTCAACGAGGACCCTTCGGACATGGTAGTCAGCAACTTGTAAAGTGACGACTAGCACATCGTCGTGAGGGTACTGAATCCTTTATAAATCTCTATCTAAGAAGGTTATGGAATACCTGGAGTTCGGCTTCGGCTACTTCGGCATGGGTTGGACGGCAAGGATCTCCTTTGCCTCAATCTGTTGGAGCTCTGACTGAAGCTGCTCCTCTCGTCGGTGATCCACCATCCCGTGGATCACGTTGATAACGCATAGGGCCGACTTGGGGTCCTCTTTCGGTGCAGCAGTGACTGTCTTCTCTGTGTCAATGAACTCCCCAAGATGACGAACAGCGACCAACTCCTTCATAAAGTAATTGTAGGCCCGACAGTTAGTTGTGAGGTGTCCTTTCTCCCTAGGGTAGGAGCACCTGAACTTGTCGTTGCCGCCTCTTTGAGCTCCCAACTGCTTCTCCGACCATCTGAAGTATGGCTTTTTTCGATTTTGTGAAGGAGCATAAAAGTTGGCTGCTTGAAGATAGTGGTGTGGGGCACAAATTTGTACGGCTTGTACGTCCGAGGCTTGCCAGGTTGGATAGTGTTGGTCTCCTTACTTCTGACTACACTATTGTTGTTGGAGCCATGTCCGGAGCATTGGTTGGCCTTGCTCCTCTCCTCCTTATCCTCTTCGAGCTTTGCATGGATCTCAATCCTAACCATGAGTTCATTCATGGTGGCCGGAGAGAACAACATCAAATCTTCGAACTCTCGACTGGAGTGGTTCAGACCGAGTTTGAATGATGTCACTGCAATTTTTTGATCGTACTCTTCAATCTCATTATAGAGGTCCCAATACCGGGCTGCGTATTGGTGTAGAGATTCGGACCTCACTCGCCGAAGGCCGAGGAGGGAATCAAACTCTTTTTTCACCCTGGAGCTGGTGATGAACCGAGCCAGAAAAGCCATTGAAATATCTCTCCATGAAGAGATGGATCCTACTGGCAATCGGTCAAACCAGAGTAACCCAACCTCTCCTAGACTGGATGGGAACAGCTTGCACATCAAGACATCTTCCCCTGATAATAGGGACATCATCTGCCTAAAGTGCACGATGTGGGTATACACATTTTGGGATCATATTTGTTGAATTTGGGGACTGAGAAGCCTGCCGGAGGTCTTGCAGCTTCAATTTTTAGAGAGAATGGAGTGCAGGGGATTATGTCCTATCGGCATGGCTCATAGGTCCGAGCTGGCAAGACCTCCCTTCTTCTCCTCTGGGTGACCTCCTGCTCAGAATGGGGTGACTGGCTCTCTCAGTGACCGTTGTGTCTTTGGTCCCTGAGGGGTGACAATTCCCTAGCCAGGCGAGGTCTCTGGGCCGCTAGAACTGCGTATTGACCGAGTCGGTCGAAAACAGGTGGCCGACGACTAGCGACCGAACGTTCGTCCCTATGCCATGGAGGCGAGACTCGGCACCTGATGCGACGGTCCTCGTTAACCCTCTGCCGGACAGGGACTTCTTCTACCCTTCCCCTAGTCTGTTCAAAGTAGAGGGCCTATTTTGCTCAAATCTGCTCCTGCTCTAGGAAGGCTCCTGATACTCTCGGCCATCCCCTTCGGCACAGTCTGGCACCGCTCCTTTCTTCTCAGTGGCCTCCCTTAGGAGGGTCATTTTGCGGATGAGGGCATCAATCTGGTGATCCCTTTGGCCCAGATCGCCTTCTAGCTTTCGGATATACTGCCTAATGGTAAGCTTGGCCGGAGGGTCGGGACATTCACTGGTATGGTACCTGTCGTCGTCGCAGGTGCGTTCGGGGTTCAAAGAGCAGAGTCCCCTATCTAGAAACTTCCTTTCCCTTGTTCCTTCTACCATCAGATTGGTTATCCTTAGAGTTTTGGTCTTTGGAAGCCATCTTCAAGCTACAACAGAGATTTGAGTGTTTGAGAAAGGTGTCCTTAGCGAAGTCGCCAATTGTTGGGGGGTAAGCCTTTCATGCGATGGTTCCCGATTGCTAGCAGTGGAGATGTGGCTGAGCTTGGATGCAAAACAAGGAAACGCTAGGCTACCGGCAAATGTCACCGGTGGACCCTCCGATGGTAAAGTCAGTAAGGGATCTGTAGAGAGAGAGAGTAAAATGGCAGAGCTTGGGCTAGATTGAGAAGATGTACCTCTGCATTGAATGCTTCTCTCTATTTATAGAACCATCGGAGAGTGAGGCACGCGCGCTTCGGTGCGACTATGCTGCCGTGCTGCATCATGGGGCAGTGCACCTATCCCAACTGTGTGTCTGAGCGTGTGGCCGACCAGTCAGCTCCAACAATGTCATCTGGCGCCGCTTGACAGCATTGGGTGGCAAAAAAGCTGATAAAGCATGTCTGGCATGCGACGGGAATCACGGAAAAGCTGATTCTTGTGTCAGGCATGTGTCCGTCACGTGCGCAAACCCCGAGATGCTGTCTCCGAGGGAATCTTTGCTGTAGACGAGATATTTGTCCTATCTGGCCGAAGGGACATGCTTCGGCGCAACTGGCTGTTGACACGACTGTCCCTGGGCAATAAACCTTCTGCACAAAAGTGACCCTGAGGGAGCTCCTGTCGTCGACCATACCTTTGTTCGGTCGCATGACCTTACTTTCCTGTTGCTTTGGCTAGGCACCTCCTCTGAGCTATGAGTCCCCTGGGCTAGAGAGATCCCTATGGAGGTCCTGATGCCGGCTCTGCACTACTCGGCCCCCTGAGAGCTGGCCTGTGTTGTGGTCCTCTCGGAGGAGGTCGTGGCTCCGGCCTCTTATTAGTTCGCCCCCAACAATTTGCTATAACCCAATAAGACCATAAGAACTAGCTGACAGAACGACCTACCAAGACAACCTCACTGACACCATCTGGACAAGCTGTAATCGTCCAAGACGACTATAGTGGACCCGAACCCAATGCCTCCCCAAACTAGATTTCCAAGAAAATAAAAGGAAAACAAACACAATAAGGAAATCCAGTAATTTATTAGATATGAATGTTTACACACATGGCTAATAAAGTGATCACAATAATAGAAACAAAACTGAAATGAAACAATAGAACTCTTGTGTAGGTTTTGAAGTATCACAATACTCTTCCCCGAAATGGACGAACGACAAAATTGCATGAGGAAAAGCACTTGATAAACCTTACCCGAATTTACAAACGAATAAGCAGAGATCTCAAAAAGTCTACGCAATAGCAAAACGAGCACGAGCGACTCGACCAAGAGTGGAAGTTGACCGACAAGTCATACCCCTTAAAGAGGACACCACAAAATCTTGGCACACCTCAAGATTTTTCCATGATATACAAGGGGAAGACATGCACTCGAACAAGCCAAAGGTCAAATTTCCAACAACCCCGCACGAATCCACACATGGAACTAGGAAGAAGTCTAAGCTCCAAGAATTTCTATCTTACCACTAAGCACAAACTCAACTCTCTAGATACAGAGGAGTCTAAAACCCAACGAAAGAAGAGAAGGCACATCATGAATTGCAAGAAATGGAGGCACAAGAATATCCAAATCCTGCAAATCACAAGGTTTGTCGGAAAAGAACAACACTCAACTTCCAATGGACTGGAGGAACTCAACAACCATGGAAGGAGTCAGAACATATAGGCCAACTCTAGGATACAATACCAGGATAAGATGGTGCTCTATAAGCACACGAGAATGATCATAGTCGAATGTAATGACCCTGAGAACCCATAGAGACTAGGTGTCTCCCAATGGTCCTAAGGTATTCAAACTGAAAGCTCTAATACCAACTGTAACACCCCCACAATTTTAAAAGCCATTTCAAGCATATTTTTTGAATATCAATAAAAGATAAATATGGGAGTTAACTATTTCTATCCAGATATAATCAGTTGAGTAACCATTACACATCATATGATACAAGAAAGAAACTATGAAAGAGATATAGAGTGTGGAAGAAAAGATATATAATCTGGCTACTACAACTGAAATGAAAGTAAAAGAAAAAGAAGTACACTGTAGACTAAGATGGAAAGCTCCCAAGGATCCAACAGCAAGCTAAACTCCAAGTCCACAACTACTCCAAGCCCTGCAAACAAATCCTGGAAAATGAGAAAAAGAGGGTTTGAGCGAACTACAACTCATTGAGAAAACCCCTAACTACTACCAAGCATGCACCTGCGAGTGCGTGCCTAAGTGTCCACACACAAACAAAGACAAAGGGGAGGAAACCCAACTCAAGTAAAGAGTAATACGACCTCAAGGTAACCCAAGCGCAAGCATGCAACCAATTGTGAAAGCTAGGTGAGACTCCAAAAACCAACCAACAGTGAAGTGCAACCCAATAAAACC
>NMUG010002288.1:0-16217 GCA_002855965.1 Monotropa hypopitys | reverse complement strand
TCTTAATTTGTGACAATAAATCAATATAAAATCACATAAAAGAATCATCAAAATATTAGGGATAACAACTTACCCATATAATCACTCATACGGCAACAAGACACCTCAGAACACAAACTCAAATTTTCTTTCTTATTTACAAAATTCGCCTTAAGCTTTTTATACTTACACTTAAACCCCGAAGAATTATTAAAAGCTTACAATCAGATTTTATTTTATTCCTAAAGCCTTTAATAACTCCATCATTTCTCAATACTTTCACAAAATTCCCTAATCACTTTTATAAACCCATAAATCTTTCTAGACCTTAATTATTATTTATTAATATCCTTAAAACATAATATGGGTCTTACATCCAATGAGTCTACCTTGGATGTTGAAGGCCCGCAAGATGAACCGTGGGTTCCGTCCTTCGGCTGCAGAGTGGTTGTGTAGAGGTCTGTGAGGCTAATGGCCCTAGATTTCTCTGTGAGATGTGGGGCAGGGTCCGAATAGGCCGACTAGTCCAGCATTGTGGATCTGACTCGTCCCTAGTTGAGGTCCGACTAACACAATAGCCCCTCAATTCTTTTCAACTTATTGGAAAGGATTGATCATATACTGCTAGACATCTCATGTTCTTCCTGTGGCTGATCTGTGCTAGTTGTCCGAAGGCTTGTCGCTGGAGGATCGGGTGTCAGAAATCTGGGACATTACGGGGATGCGTTGTGTTCGATACATTGGATGACAGTAATGATTTCTTCGTAACCGTCATTTCTGCGTGGACATGTGTCATTTACTAATTGGCAGAGGGCATCAGCACGTGTAGACGCGATGCTTGATGGATGCTCCCTCAGGATCTGAGCTCGTCGCTGATTGGATGATGTTGCTTCCACAAGGATCATGCACGGCAGTTGTCCTCCTTGTCCCCCCTACCCTTATAAATATGAGGGGTGGGAGATTTAGACTTCACTTCTGAACTTCTGGTCTCTAATGCTTGGCTTTCGCAGAGCTTCCTCGATCTTACGATGGGCGATCTTCGGTCTTCAAGCAGCAAATCCTTCTTCGAGTTTTCGGAAGCTTCCAGAATCTTGAGGTATCATCCGAACCCTTCAAGTTACATTTTTTATTTATTTGCTTTGAGTGTTCTCCTGCCCGATCGGTGGGAGATTTTCTCGGTCTGTCAGCCTGTCTGTCGGATTGTGCCCTTTCGCCGGTGGGTAGTGTATCCCTTGGCAGAGGGCACATAGAGTCGGCGCAAGCCCCAATTCTAGGGATTTATTTCCCTCTAACTTCCATTTCTGGTTGTGTCCGGCAGGTGTGAGCGAATGATGGCAGACTCCAGCAATACGCGATCAAGCTCTGGTTAAGAGACTAGCTCATGCTCTGGGTCCGATTCCAGCTCTGGGTCTAGCTCCAGTTCTGGTTCCAGCACTTCTTCATCCTCTTCACGTCCGTCCAGCGCAGTCGTCAAGGGCTCGGGGGTGCTATCCCCCGAGCCCTTGAATGTTGGCCTTCCAGCTGCTGTAGTTGAGGTGGCTGAAGAGGAAGTTGATGAGATCGTCAGACCATCCGATAGGCGCCTCTGCCCATACCTCAGATATGTTGATGGGGAGGCCTTCTTACTGACTAACTTCAGGGCCAAGTATGTCATTCTTTAGGATATCATCCTTGACCTGCTGGGGGAATCTGAAGAGCTCTCTTATGCCGACGACCGCATGACCTTCCCCCTCATGGCCTTTACCGAGGGGGTCTTCAGCTCCTTGTTGACATGTTCATTCGGGACTTCCTTCTTGAATACGGGTTGACCCCGTCCCAATTGTCGATCAACTCGTACCGGATAGTTGGATGTATCCGGACGCTGAGTCGGATCCACGGCTTCAGCTTCATAGTCTCTGATCTTTTTTCCCTCTTTACTCTGTCGTACAATAAATGGTCCGAATGTTATTTCTTAAGCGTCTAGGCTGGGGTCGGAGACCTCTTCAGCCACCATCCAGATTTGGAGAGGTGGGCAAATATCTATATTGCTGTGCACGGAGAGTACAATAACCCAGTCGATGGCTCCAAGCCTTTATCGATCGAGAAGGGGTCGCCTGGTAAGAATATTTGGACTGACTTCAAATTGTACCCATTGTTTTCCTATAGACTGAATTCTGGTATCTATTTTGTAGCTCTCTCAAAGGTCACCCTTCGGTTGAACAAGCAGGTAGTCACAACGAACGTTGCTGCCTTCCGAGCTATACCGGAGAGAGACACTCCTAACCTCCTAAGATACAAGCCGACATACCTATCCTTCTTAGAGGACAAGAGGAAGAGAGAGCATCGGAGAGCAGCGGAAGAACAACCTGAAGAAATTACAAGGTTAGGACACTAGCCAAAATCCTTCCGGTCGGACTTCCAAAAGAAGAAGGGGGATGAAACCCCAACTCCTGAACTGGACGATCCTGCTGCTCAGTTGTCGGCCACTCCACTCACTGAAACTCTTGCTGCTCCTGCCATTACTTCACAGAATTCGGCTGATGCTGTTGGTGATAAGAGAACCAGGGAAGAGACTTATGGCAGTCGGCAATGCCAGGAGAAGGCCCAAAAGATGACAGAGATGGCGACGCCCAGGGATACTGGGAAGAGACCGGTCCAAGAGGCTGAGAAGCCATGGCAGCTGGCCCTGACCTAGGATGATGGGAGGAACGTGATGGAAGGAGATAGTGTGGTGGCTAATAATGAGTTGGCCTTCCACTTTGCATGGCTTCTAGAGTCTCCGGGCAACACAAATGTCCTCTCGGAGAATATAATCCCCCGGTTGGACTATGGCTTTACTTTCTTGATCCAGGTACTGCTTGATGCTCTTTGGCCGAATCATTTTGTTTGTGTTTCTGTTTGCTGATTTTTTTTGTTTTTGTAGGCGGTCGTGAGCTTTTCAACCTGCCACCGATGGCTTCTGAAGATTGCCGAAGAGCGGGTTCACTATATGGATAAGGCCACCGATCAAGCCATTCAGATCACGGGGCTGCAACACGCCCTGAATCAGGGAACGAAAATAATTGCTGATCTAGAGAGGGTCACGACAAATGAGAAGCACTCCTTCAAGAAGCGACTGGCCTCGGAGAAAAAAAGGTTAGAGAAGGAGATGAAGGATGCCAACGCCATTGGATATTCCGAAGGATATGGCAATGCAGAGGTCGACTATCAGAAGCAGTGTCATGAGCAGGTGGAAGAACAACATGTGCACAGCAATACGCCTAGCTATCTGGCCAGCCACCGGGCGGGGTACCGGCGGGCAATGGATGTGGCAGACATCGATGAGTCCAACCCTGCCTGGACGTACAACGAGCAGCCGGACGTAGAGCTGCCTCCGGTCTCAGACACTTTTCCAGTAGCCGATGACGAGGAGGAGCCTCCTCCAGTAGAGCAATGAAGTCCCCTCTCCTTTTTTGTTTTTTGATTTGAAATATGTTCCATTTTGTTAATCTTCAGACAACCAGGTTTTGATATGAAATGCTTCTTGAATTTCCTTCCTTGCTTGCTTGAAATGCACCGGATCGGTGGAAAATTTTGAAACTCTGTACAATTTTTTATTAGTACAAGTCAGTGGTAGTATTTCTCGAGATTAAGGGCATTCCATGGTTTTTTGATGGGTGTGTCGTCCATTTCCTCCAGTTTGTAAGCTCCTTTGCCGACGACTTTCGTGACTCTGAACGAACCCTTCCAGTTGGGCATGAGCTTCTGCTTGTTTCTTTTCAGGACCACTTTTCGGAGCACTAGTTCGCCCGGTTTGAACACCCGGAGGCGAATATTTTTGTTCAAGCCCCTGGCTACCTCTTGTTGATAGGAGGCCAGTCTCATCCTAGCGGACTCCCTTTTTCTTCTGCGAGATCTAGGTCGACAGCTAGAGTGGAGTCATTTATAGTCTGTTCAAAGTGCTCTGTCCGGATGGTAGGGAAGCCTGTCTGGACTGGGATGATGGCCTCCATGCTGAAGGCCATTGAGTATGGAGTTTGACTAGTCGATCGATAGGGAATGGTCCGGTAGGCCCATAGGACATGTGAGAGCTCCTCTTCTCATTTCCCCCTCTTCAACTCCAGCCTTTTCTTGAGACCAACTGAGATGGTTTTGTTGGATGTTTCGATCTGGCCGTTGCATTGCGAATAGTATGCAGTGGAGTTGAAGGACCTGATGTCGAGCTTCTCACATATATTGGAGACAAGATCACTAACGAACTGAGTGCCATTATCCGACACTATTACGTAGGGCACGCCGAACCTGGAAATGATATTCTTCCATATGAAGTGTTTGATGTTGACAAATGTGATGTTAACGAGGGGTTCGGCCTCAATCCATTTGGTGAAGTAGTCCATCGCTGTGATGAGGAATTTGAACCCACCCAGAGAAGTTGGTAGCTTGCTGATAATGTCGATACCCCATTGAGCGAATGGCCAAGGACTGGTTACAGGCTGCAAGTCCTCGATTGGGCAGTGGATTTCCGGAGCAAAGAGTTGGCACTTGTGGCACATCCGAACATAGTATTCATCATCCTTTCGCATCTTTGGCCATCAGTACCCTTGGGTAATTGCTCGGTGGGCTAGAGATTGCCCGCCGGAGTGACATCCCCCACTGCCGAAATATAACTCTTGAAGAATTCCTAGGACTTGAGTTGGGTGGACACAGAGTAGATAGGGACCGGTCTTGGACTGTCAGTAGAGGGACTCCGTTGGAGATAGACAGAAGTTTGTTGCCTTGCAACAGATACGATGGGCCTCTCGACGATCCTCTGGCAAAGTATCGCTTTTAAGAAAGGCCAACACTTCATCCATCCAGCTTGGTCCGTCAGAAATAGTGCTCACCTTCATGGCTAGAGGCTCGAAGATTGGCTGTGAGATTGCACCGAAGGAGATTGATTGCTGGCCGGAGGGAGAGCAGGCGAAGGCTAGCTTGGCTAGAGCGTCAGCATGAGAGTTGTGCTCTCTAGATATCTGCTCTATCCGGAAGGTCTTGAATTTTTGTATTTAGCTGATGGAAGAGCTGAGGTACTTGTACATTCTATCATCCCTGGCACCGTACTCTATGGTCAATTGATTGACGACCAACTAAGAGTCGATGTAGATGAATATATCCTCTACTCCGATGTCGTTGGCAAGACGGAGTCTGGAGATCATAGCTTCATATTCTGCCTCATTGTTGGAGGCCGGATTGACGATAGATAGGGAATTTTCATGGATAATCTCCACTAGGGAGACCAGAACAATGCCTGCACCGGAACCCTTGTTGTTTGATGTGCCGTCAACATGCAGTCTCCAAGTGTCCCTATGGAAAAGCTATCATTGTTATGCTAGGCACTGGGCACAAGTGCCAGAGCATCGTGGAGGCAGAGTAGCAGATAAGGGGGAAGCCATGTGATCCTGGTCGTTGGCCGGAGACTCCGTTTGAGTTTTTTGGGGGATGACCCTGAAAGAGAACTCTGCGACGAAGTCGGCCAAGACCTGGGCTTTGATGGTCGTTCTAGGCTGATACTTGATATCGAATTTGGCCAGTTCGACCGCCCATGTTGAGATTCGGTTTGAAAAATCTGCTTTCCGGAGGACTGCCTTCAGTGGATGCTCCATCAACACCGTGATTGTATGCTGCTAGAAGTAGAGGAGGAGTTTTCTGGATGTAGAAACCAAAGCAAGAGCAAGTTTTTCAAGAGGCAAGTACCTAGTTTTTGCAGAAACAAGAGTCTTGCTGATATAGTAGACCGGTTGGTACTCCATCCCCTCAGCTCGGCAAAAAACGGAGCTGACTGCATATTGAGAGACGGCTATATAGAGAAGGAGGGGCTCCATATCCTTTGGTGTGACCAAAACCGGAGGGCTGGAGATATACTGCTTTAGCTGTTAGAGGGTTTGATCGCATTCCTCCATCCACTTGTAGCTGCACCGGCTGGTCTTGATCATCTGGAAGAACGGTCGGCATAGATCTGATGACCGAATGATGAATCTGTTGAGGGTTTCTGTCATGCCAGTTAGCCGTTGAACTTCTTTGATGGTTGATGGAGGCCTCGGATTGGACACCGTTGTGACCTGGGAGTGGTCCGCTTCTATCCCTCGGCTGGTGAATAGATAGCCAAGGAACTTGCCGGACCCAACCCCAAAGGCACACATCTCGGTATTGAGACGGATCTTGTGCCTTTTGAGAATCTGAAAGACTTCCGTAAGATGCTGGATGTGATCGGACGCGAGCTTGCTCTTAATGACCATATCGTCGATGTAGGCTTCCATCATGTCTCTGATATGCCTGGAAAACATCCGAGAGACCATCCGTTGATAGGTGACTCTAGTATTTTTTAGGCCAAAGAGCATGACTCTATAACAGTAGACCCCTTTTGCTGTGATGAAGGATGTCTTCTCTATATCTTCTTTTGCCATTGAAATCTGGTGATAGCCCCTATAGGCATCCATAAAGTTGAGCCTTTGGTGTCCGACAGTAGCGTCGACTAGCTGATCAATCTTATCCAAGGGGAAGCAGTCCTTCAGATAGGCATCATTGAGGTTGGTATAGTAGACACAGACTTGCCACTTATCAGAATTCTTCTTGATGACGACTATGTTGGCCAGCCACATGGGGTATTGGACCTCCCGGATGGCATCTGCTTCTAGCAACCGGTCCACTTTCTCTATGACCATCTGAGTGTGTGCCGGAGAGGAGCGTTGTGGCCTTTAGGAGGGATCGACATTCAGCTGATGACAGATGAACGATGAGTCTATATCGGGCATCTCGTATGGAATCCAGGCGAAGACCTCTATGTTTGCTTTCATAAAACTTACCATCTAAGACCTCTATGTTTGCTTTCATAAAACTTACCATCTCTTCCTGCTCCAATTTAGAAAGTGATGATCTGATGAGGAATGACCGACTGCCATCTTCATTGATCGGCACTGATATGAGTTCTTCAACTGCCTCGTCAGCCACCGGAGCGCCTACATCTTCAAGAACTAGGGCGTTTGGGACTTCCACCCATTGAACTTGCTTTATTTCTTTGTTTTTTTGGACGACTGAGATGTAGCATTTTTTAGATGTCGATTGGTCACCGTAGATATCTTCCTGTTATTCGGAGGCTCCAATGAACCGGACAACCTAGTGGTAGGTGGAGGCGATGGCCTGCATGGAATGAATCCAGGTCCAGCCAAGAATAGAGTTGTAGGGACTTGGATCATCGATAATGATGAACTCCATGTCGACCATTTTGGACCCTGTCCGGACCGGGAGGGTGATTTTGCCGAGTGGCTAGATAGGATCCCCATTGAATCCGACTAGTAGGATGTCAGTAGGCTGCAAATCATCAGCAAAAAGCTTGAGGGCTTGAAATAAGGAGAAGTACATTACCTCGGCAGAGCTTCCCTGATCGATGAGGATACGTCGGACGTTGGCCGGTCTGACGCAGAGAGTGACTACCAGAGCATCATTGTGTGGTAGCTGGACTCGGTCAAGGTCTTTTTCTATGAACGTGATAGACCAGCTTAACTGTTCGGCAGCATATTTCTACTTTGGAGCAGATCCGACCATGAGCACTTGCTTTGGGGTGGAGGACTTGTCGATCTCTATATGGAGGTAAGCAACAGCCTCTTTATTGAGGGGGTTGTGGATCACATTGATCATCGGAACGACCTCCTCTTGCTGATTGAGCTGTCTGACAGTCTGAGCTAACTTCCAAGTTTTCTGCTGGTCGATCTATCTGTCTAGGTGATCATGTTGCACTAGATACTCCAAATACGACTTGAAGGGTTTGCACCCGGTCGTGAAGTGTTCCTGCTCCTTGTGATAGGTGCAATGGATCCTTTTGTTTATTGTTTTGTCAGTCGTTCCGAGTTTGTAGTCTAGCCAGGCAAAGAAAGGCTGGTTCTCAAATTGTTTTAAGACCGAGTAGATTGGTTCGGTGAATACCGTGGTCTTAGTAGTAAATTTGTGGGCCTTCGGGGCCCTTCTACGGCCAATGCCTCTGGCTATTTGATGGCAATGATGATTGGAATTGCTGATCTAGACGTTAGGCCACTCAGCAAGGAGGTCTTCCAATTGGCTGAACTTCTCCACCCGAAGCATAAGGTCATCAAAGTCCTCTGAAGGGTGAAGGGTGAGGTCGGCAAAGATTCGGTTGTTGCTTTCCAGGCTGTTTTTGAAGGAGGAAGTGGCCATTGTTTGGTCACAATTCTGGATCTCATTAAAGAGCTCCCAGTACCTCTCAGCATATTGCCGGAGGCTCTCTTCTGGACACTTTCTGAGGCTGATTAAGGCATCAAACTATTTGGTTTGTTTACTGCTAGTGACGAATCAAGCCATAAAGGCCCGTTCAAGGTCCCGGTAGCATGAGATGATATGTGAAGGGAGCTTGTTAAATCAAAGAGAACCTAGAGTGCCAAGGCTTGTAGAGAATACCTTGCACATGATAGCATCATCGGTGGTGTAGAGATAGATGATCTGTCAAAAGTGGATGCGATGGGTGTATGCATTTGTCTTCGAGTCATACTTTGTAAACTTCATTAGATTGAAGCCCAGAGGGAGAGTCGCCAGCTCAATTTCTAGATTGAACGGAGAGAGACTAAGCTGCCAGAGCCTCGCATCAACAGACACCTTCTACTGGACAGATCTTTTATCTGGGCTAGCGTCCATCTGACTCCTACGGTAGTTCAGATGGTCTCTGAGGTCTAGATCTTTTCTGGGGGGAGTCAAGACTTTGTGATGCCTTCTCTTGCGACTGGAGAAGTCATCCGCTACATGATGCCTACCGGAGCGTTGGTGGTCCCTTTGCTGATGGTGCCTGCAATCTGCTTCTAGATCTCCCCTAAGCTGTGTTTCTGGTGTGGTGGCTTTGACAGGGACCAGGTTTCCATCATCAAGGACGTAGAGAGTTTCGCGATATCTTTTGGAGCGAGAACTGGATACGGTGCTTCTGGATGGCCGGTACCTAGAGGATCGGGCACAACGACCTCCAAATTGGCGCTCAAGGATATGGGATTGGCAGACTACCTTTCCTTTATCCGAGCATCCGTGATCGTTCAACCTTCCATGTCGCTCCAGGTCTGACTGCCTTCTGGTATGCTTGGAATCAGTGCACAGCACATCTTTGGGGGGGATTGGAGGGTGGTGGAGGGAATCGCCAGCGAGCCTCGCTAGCTAGTCCTTCAGAAAGGCAATCTCAGAATCTTTTTAGTGGAGTTGCTCATCAGGATGTTGAGAGGAGGACCCCAGCAGGTCTAGAGGTGGGTCTTGAGAAACAATGAGTATCGAGACAGCAGGAGGTAGGCATCGGTGATGGGTGTCGTGAGTGTTGTCCCCGTCCATCGAGGAGGAATGAAGCATTGAGGATGAGGAAAGAGATAGATGATGGGTCACCTGAGTCTGAGCACTATAGTCCCCAACGGAGTCGACAAATGTGGTGACTGAATATCCAACTGCCCCTTCGGATCCTCTAGGCTTGGTTCGGACGGTGAGCTAAGGGTGCTTCGTACAGAGGGGGTCGCCTATAAGAGAAAAGGTTCCACCTACTTGGCTGACTGAGAGGGGCCTCCGATGGCTAAGTCAATAACGGTAGGAGAGAGCAATCAAAAATTAAGAGTGAAAAGGGGGTCATGTGAACAGTACCTCAATAGGGTAGTTATAGTCTAACCTGACTTGGCACCAAAAGTACAAGCATATGATGCACAACGGGGGGTCCTGGTGCTGATGTTAGTCCTATGATGTTGTTGAGCCGACCCGAGCCATATCAGCAGTTGTACGGCCAAGCCCCAGTGCATTGCTGTGATGGAGGTCATTGTTCCCTCTCGCTACCGATGGTGGACCCCTCCGGCATAAGACCGTTCGACGGTCAAAGTTGTGCCTTCTCCCAGTGGGGAGTGGACACGCAAGGCTTCCTTGTCGTCTGGGCTAGATATGTTGGAGGTTGAAGGAGGCTGCATGGCCAGCCTGGCTTGTCTCCTTCGGGTGTCTGGTGAGTCTATCTTGGACGCTGAAGGCCTGCAAGATGAACAACTAGTTTCATCCTTCGGCTACAGACTGGTTATGCGGAGGTCCGTGAGGCCGACGACCCTAGATTGCTTTGTGGGATATGGGACAGGGTCCGAATAAGCCGACTGGTCTGACATTGTGGATCCGACCCGTTCCCAATTGAGGTTCGGCTGCCACAGGTATCATTGTGTAAGTGGAGTACCATTATGAAAAGTGGGGCAAACTGTGTTAATAGGGCTCAGGGAGTGTGTTGTCCTTTTATGGATGTGATTGACCACAATGTATTTTTCTGGCAAGTAGACATGCTTGCATATGGTGTAATCCGGTGGTCACTGGGTGATGTTGAGTTAACGCCATTAATTTTCTATCTAGAAAAGTGAACCTAAAACATAAATTTAAAATATAATAGTAACGTGGGGCAGCTATAGGGGTGAAGACACATATGTCTGTATGTTCTGTTTCTGTTCTGTTTCTGTTTCTGGATATATCTGTAATAGTATAACTTCGGGTAAGCCTATTTATAGAACCATCTGTGTTTCTAATTCTGTATCTGAGTATCTATTTCTGTTTCTGTATCTATATATGTATATGTGTTCTGGATCTAGTTCTGTTTCTATTTAGTGTATCTATTTTTGTATCAATATTATTTGATAGACATTCTACTTTGTTTATTAGTTCTGATTATTTGCTTGTCTGTCTGTTCTGATTATTTATTCTGCATCTGTATCTGTTTCTGATTATCTGTTTCTGCTTCTTGTTTGACTTGTAGCAGTTAATGCATTTTCTATTGCCTTTATTTATTCTGCAATTTTCTATGTAACTTACACACTCCTGGATTTTTTGTGATTTTTTTGCATGAGAATCCAATTTTTGCTGGCTAGCTTGGAAGTTTACTATAGTGCCTGGAGCTATTGAATTTGGAGGAGTCTGGTGTAGGGTTCTGTTTTATCTTTTGAGGTATTTTTGTCTATATCTATGTCTGTTTGTATATGTCAGTTGTCTGTAGTGGAGTTGTTTCTGTACATCTGTAGTAGACTTTTATAGTTGTGAGTTTGACTTGTATAGTCAATGTTAAAAATTTAATTTCTTTTGAGTTATTTTCTATTATTTCACACTACTGTGTCCGTAGCATATAATAATTATTTTAGCGGAGTTGGGTGTAACAACCAATCACCAACCACTGATCCATCACCTGCCAACTCGCTGTCCACTACAACCACCACCTCAGCCATAGCCATCAACATCCACTGCCGACACCCTCATGAACCACCTCTACTCACCTCACATCACCCCGACAGTCACCAACACATCACCCACAACCACCACGCACAATTCCATCACCATCGCAGCACCCTCATGGTAGCTCCCCGCCTCAACCTCCTCGCCACTCCTCCGCAACACCACCCTCTCCCCAACCAAACAGCCACCTCCCAGGTGCCACCCTCCTCCTTTCGCCAGCCACCCCAATGCCTCCTCCCCTCTTCTCCGTCTGTTCGTCACTCTCCCCCTTCTCATTCTCTATCTATCTATCTATCTCTCCACGTCACACACCCATATAACTTTGTATTTTGTTTTAAATATTTGGGGTGTCATCTCACTCTTGCATGCGGGGCCTAATCATAATTTTTCTTCTAAATTACGATTAGGCCCTTAGTGTTTCATAATTTAACAAATTAATCTTACATAATTTAAATTTTAGTTTTTTAACTCTTAATTTTACATATTTTATTTCATTAATCTATAAGTTATTTTTTTAAACAATTAGGCTTTATCTCGAAAAATTTTCATTGTTACAATTTAAAATTAAAATTTTGAATGCCTCTATTTATTTTTGAATAACATATTCGCTATAAAAAATTCAAGTCTCGCCCATGTGATGCACATTCATGCTCTGAGAAGATATTGCACTAAATATTTACTAAGATCGTGATACGATATTCATAGTTATATACAAAATATATCAAATAATATAATTAAAATTGAAAATTTTGTAAAAGAATTAATCGGAAATCATGGATAGGAAAGTTTCGGAATTTTTCAGAATTCATAAATATAAAAATATGTTCCAATTCTATTCCAACTTTTTCGATAAATTCGGAATTCAAAAAAATTGGAATTCATAAATGAAAATATCATTCCAAAATCATAAAATATCAAATTAAAATTTTGGAAATTTTGAAACATCCGAAAAAATGTGCAATCCTAGGAACAAACAAGGAAAATTTTAGAGTACACCGTTCACATTTGGTTGTGTGCTGTAAGTACAACCTTAAATATCCCTAAATTTGTAATATTTGGATGGATATTCATGATATTTTCATAAATATTCACTATATTTTTTGTAAAATTTATAAAATGTACACACAAGATAACATTAAGCCAAAACTCAGCATAACATTTCAAAACAAAATGTACCCCATCAGTCAAGGCCCACACCGTCTCATCCCTAAAATATCGTATGAGAGACAAATCACGAATCGTCCAATGACTCTAGCGTATAACTTTGTCTATACATTAGTTTGAACACTTAAACACTACACACGTTGATCACTGATACTTTATATCCAGTAGAATTCGAACCGTGACACTAACAAGAACTAGATTACCCAGTCATGCGCTTTTACCACTAAACATTTCAATTTTGTTCTATTGTAGGTGTATGTGAAAATGTCTATACAAACATTATGAATTCAAAATTGATATGTTGAATTTATATCCAAAGGTTATTGAATTTCTTTGCAAAAGTTCTGAATTCAAGAATGATTTCATAGAATACAAATGCTTTGAAAATGAATACATGCATATCATACACACCTAAATGAAAATTGTGTATCGTACTATTTTTCTGTAAGAAAAAAATAGAAGAAAACAAGAAAGTAATGGGAAAAGTAAAAATAGTGTGCTGCCGTTACAACATTTTCCTTTCGCTTTTATATTTAAAAAGAAAACAAGAAAAGCAAGAAAAGAACTATTTTCCGCTTCTCAACTTCCAAACATAATTATTATCCCTTCTATTTCGTTAATTGTGCGAGGGTAAAATACTCAGGTACTATTTTTGCCGGTAAACAGTTGAATATCTGGATTCGCTTAACACCCTGTCAATCTGCTCCAATTCTAACTAGTCATGCGCTCACAGAAAACTGTTAGAGGACATCCCACCTCTAGCGGCCAGAAGGCTTTCCGATGACTAAGTTAGTCCTGATCGAAGAAGAAATGGTAGACTATAAGCACAAGAGAGTATGAAAGCAAAAATGGCATATACCTTTCACCGGTGGTCTGTCTCTTGCTTATGTACTTATGCCTTCTGGGTTCCCAGTTTCTCGCTCAAAACGAGGTCTTCCTAGGACTCCTCACTCTTTTTCTTTGTGTTTGTTGCCTTCTGATAGATGTCCGCCACATTCTCCGACAAAAGAGAATGCATGCACACCTTTTCACTAACCTTGGAACTCCAAATATTCCCTTGGTTAGGGGAAGTCTGACACGCGTGCCTTGCACCGTTCTCTGGCTGGCCGACACGTGGACGCCTCGTCTGTCACCTCTTCCTGCACTATTTTACTGAATGTCGCACTGGTAGATGTCGGTCACACGCGGCTGACCTAATCCACACAACGGGCCCTGCTGGGCAAGTGCTCAGCTGTACCACACCTGGTCTGACAAGTGCTGTCCTGGAAAACTGTTCTCCGCACTGTGAGGATACTAGCCGCACAGGACAAGCCTAATTCGCACAGCGGGGTTTGGCTACGGCAGTGGGTAGCTGTATCTCTCATGATCCTGCACATATGTCCCTGACCAGCTGCCTACCCAACTAGCAGGATGTGGGCCACACTCGGGCAACCTAATCCGTAGTGCGGGGGTACTGTTGGACACATGGCTGGCTATATCCACTGGGGGTCTAGTAATGCCGCACAGAATAGCTGGTCGCCGCACTGAATGGATGTCTAGCCGCACTAGACTGACCTGATCCCCTAATGCAGATGCTGATGATGTGGCAGTCTGGAGGCCGCGCTGCCGCTAGATGCTTGGATAATACAATTATGCATTTGACACGTGGCAAATCTTGATTATTCCCACCACAATTGCCCTAGCTCTGGCTGCTTCAGCCCACACGGCGGAAGTGGGCATAGCTCACGGGATCCAAAATGTTGTTGTTTCACTAGCTGGATATGTCCAACCGTCATATGTGAAGCGGCACCTCATTTATTGCGCGATTAATGGCTGAGCCCCACACACTCTGCTTGAGGTTGATTTTGACCGTTGGAAAAGACATCTTACGCATATCGTTGCTTCGAGAAATATAAAGGCACGCGCTTATATAATCCTTCCTTGGCGTTATCTTTAGACGCTCCTTCTTCTTTCGCGATTTTTGAATCTCGAACCTTCTGAACTCTTCTTCCTCCCTGCTTTCTCTGTGTAAGTCTTTACTGTTGCTATGGGTTTCTTCATGTCCCTCGTCGATACTCCAACTAAACTCGAAGCCTTCAGGGCTGAGTATGGTATCCCAGACAATGTTGTTATCGCCCTTTCCCCTGTGGATTACGACAGGAGTAGGGCCGATCACAATACCCTTCACATCCGCCTGATTCAGATCGTAGAGAGTGGGGTCAGATTTCCTCTGTATCCTCTTCTTTGCTGCTTTCTGTGGTACTTGAATCTCAACATGATGTAGATGGCGACCAATACAGTCTGGGCTATGATGGGCGTCGTCGCTTTGAACCTTCTCACCAGTTCAAAGATGGGTATCTAGGAGATTTTATACCATTACACTGTTAACCATATCCAGGCTGGGATATGGTACCTGAAAATTTGGTCGGGCCAATGCAAACTGGACGAGTGGCTCCCGGACTCCTCCAGAGGGGACGACGATAACTTTTTGATCGTGACTGGGAACTGGGAGTTCACCTCCAGCTCGAAAAGGGAGAATCTGGTTTTTCGTAGAGACGGGGCCCCTCGGCAGTATCTTCTCTTTCTCTCTAATTCTTTCTTTCTTTCCTGGTAGCTCCTTATGTTGAATGATTCCTGATTCCTTATTTTTCGTTCATTGTTGCAGATGCTCAAGTGAACCGCAATTCCCTCCATAACAAGTTTTACAAGCAAAAAAGAGGTTTACAAAGCCATCAGCTTCGAGACCGATTGTCACACCTCGCCCCAGACGACTATAAAGCCAGCCATCCAGGGACAGACACGTGGCAATCAACCATCACTAAACTAAACACAACTCTCAACAAGAATTGATATATATAACATACCTGGAACAGATCTACTGAAACACCAACTCCTCAACACCTCTACTCCTGCTCAACTGCTCAATTATTGGACTAGTGGACTCTAACTGAACTAAAACAACGATCACCTGGAAGGAAAAAGGAAGGGTTAGCTAGGGAAAGCCGATAAATACTCATATGAAAAACATAAAGTATATGAGGTAAAATAGCTATGGATCACCTTTATCTTTCAAAATACACACCCACTCTCACACGTACACACACCCGAACGCACACCTTTTTCAAAATAGCCACACCTTTTATAAAACACCTATTTAAACACACACTCCTTTTAAAAACACACTTTCATCTTATAAAATTCAACTTAAAATCTTTTAGATAAATCCACTAGAAAACAAGAGAAAAATACCAGAAACTGAGTCACCTCACTACAACACAATACACCTCATCTGAACACACAACACACCTTACCTAAACACACACCACACCACACCTAAACACACACCAGACCTGAACACACCACACCACACCTGTATACACACCACACCACACCTGTGCACACACCACACCACACCTGTGAGCCATAATAGCTAAGGGTCATTAAGTCCAGTGACCACCCGTTAAAGTCAGATTTGATACCCTGGGGACATTCTTGAATAGGCACAAGT
This sequence comes from Monotropa hypopitys, assembly GCA_002855965.1. Lineage (NCBI taxonomy): Eukaryota > Viridiplantae > Streptophyta > Magnoliopsida > Ericales > Ericaceae > Monotropa > Monotropa hypopitys. The sequence continues at coordinate 373 of NMUG010002288.1, read as the reverse complement.
AATGATCCAGGGGCCACTACACCAGTCTCAGTGGTAAGGACAAGAAACACCTGTATCAATATCTCATTTAACCGTGAGAACCCACCCTGTGCATATGATCCATAGAACCACCTGTTCCACAGCAAAGCTATTTAAGTTCACCAAAATCCTCCTTTTTTATTTTATGAAAAACTCCTTATTTTATTTGCTCTCAAAACACATTACACTATTTGAAAATTCACTTCTCTCTCCACCCCGACTCCTTTTCATAAAACACTTCCTTTTAATAATAAATTTACCATTTTATTTCTCAAATTACTCACCCAAAATATTTTCTCCAAAATCTGTGATCCCTAGATTTATCACCTTTCACAAAACACTTTTCAAAACAAAC
>NMUG010002287.1:0-16221 GCA_002855965.1 Monotropa hypopitys | reverse complement strand
CTGGTGGTGGACCTCACCTTTGAGGGGATTGTGGAAATGTGGGAAACTGATGGGTTGAGCTACAACAAAATATACCCAATGAATGCAATGAATTCCAATACGAGGGATGGATCCCAAGAGGACCACCCTTAGGCAATCCATAATTATTCACCTAAACTCACCAATGGAACAAAGAAGTGGAATGTGGGGTTTACTTGGATGATTCTTGCCCAACTCCTTTTATCGTGTTAAGTGGGAGATACGCGTTCCCGAAGTCGCGGATTTACTGGATGTCACTTACGGGTGATGATCTAGGAATAAGATCCTTTGGCCATAGGTGGGAGACACGAGTTCCCGAAAGTCTCAAATTATACTGGATACGTTGGCAGGCGGGATCCTGGAAATGCTTAACACATGTACTCTACTCGTCCTTGATTAGGAGAGATTGGTGGCTCGCTTGTTTAGGAGTCGACCGAGAATGAATATTGGAATAAAAATAATAAAGCGTGTGATGGAACTACTTTACCCCTTGGGTGAGCCAAGGTGGGGAATGGAATGTAATGTGTAACTCCAATATTCAATATCAAATATGAATCCAAAACGTTAATGTTGAATGTGAGAATGATATAGAGACGAGGAGATTTGGGTTTGGATTCCTTGTGAGGAAATTGTGAGTGTTGATCGTAATGTGACCGTGGTTTGGGTTGAGAGTAGGTGAGGTTGAGCGACGAGGTCCGTGTATTCTTTAATCGGGTTCTCTAGCAGTGACTTGCACTTGGGGACGTCGATCGTGGTTTGAGTGACACTCTACTTGCTTGACCTTGGAGATACTCGCAGTCTCACGTCACGTGTGCGTGTGTGTGTGCGTGTGTATATCGTACCTTACCTTTGACTTGACTTTCCTTTGGTTTTGATAATACTTAGGCTCATATGCGCTCGTGTATGCTTTTTAGTCATTAGTTGTTACCTCACTGAGCTATGGTTCACTCAGGCCCTCCTTTCTCTCTCTTTTCCAGGTTTGTGTTGCAGGATTTCTCTTGCAGGGGGATCTGGAGATTGAGCTAGCAACTCATTCCCTTAGAAGCTGTAGCCTTGATTCTCCTTTGTACCTTTACATTTCTTTTCCAGTTTTCAGTGTACAGTTACAGTTATACTTTTCTTTCCCTGTACTCTTTTAGTTTTCCATATTGTATCAAGATTAACGTAATGAGAACTTCTACTGCAATGTATCTGAATAGTAATACTTAACTCCCTAGTGTTGTGTGTTTACTGTATTTCAACAAAAAAAGTATAAGTATCTTATTGGGCAAAGCCGATATGGCATCTAATAGTTAATAACGTAAAGAATTGATGAAAGTTATTTAGCTTCGGTTTTTACACCGCAACCTTTGAAGGCAGGATGAATAAGTGATTTACTTATGAAGTAACCTTAAGTGTTGGCTTGTGGTCGATGGATTATACAAAATAATAATTTCCTATGTATGAACTCTGTTAATAAGGGAAGTGTTGGGGGGTAAGCCTTTCTAGCGGTGGTTCGGGGTTGCTAGCAGTGGAGATGTGGCTGAGCTTGGCTGCAAAAGAAGGAAACGTTAGGCTACGGGCAAATATCGCCAGTGGACCCTCCGATGGTAAAGTCAGCAAGGGGTTTATAGAGAGAGAAAGTAAAAATGACAGAGCTTTGGCTAGAATGAGAGGGTGTACCTCTGCATTGAATTCTCTTCTCTATTTATAGAACCATCGGAGAGTGAGGGTCATGCACTTCGGCACGGCTATGCTGCTGTGTTGCGTCATGGGGTAGTGCGCGTGTCCCAACTGTGCGTCTGAGCGTGTGGCCGACCGGTCGCCTTCGACAATGTCAGGCGGCGCCGTCTGACAGCATTGGGTGGTAGAAAAGCTGATAAAGCATGTCTGGCATGCGGCGGGAATTATAGAAAAGCTGATTCCTGTATCAGGCGTGTGTCTGCCATATGCGCAAAACCCGGGATGTTATCTCCGAAGGAATCTTTACTGTAGATGAGGTATTTGTCCTTTATGGCCGAAGTGACATGCTTTGGCACGACTTGCTGTTGATAGGGCTATCCCTAGACAATGAACCTTCTGCACAAAAGTGACCCCAAAGGAGCTCCTGCCGTTGGCCTTACCTCTGTTCGGTCGCATGACCTTATTTTTCTATTGCTTCGGCTAGGCACCTCCTCTGGTCTGTGAGTCTCTTGACCGGAGAGAGCCCCAGTAAGGTCCCCGTGCTTGCTCTGTTCTTCTCGGCCCCCTGGTAGCTAACCTACATTGCTTCGGCTAGGCACCTCCTCTGGGCTAGGAGTATCCTGAGCCGTAGAGAGCCCCAGGAAGGTCCTGACGCCGGTTCTTCCTTGCTCGGCTTCCTAAGAGCTGGCCTGTGTTGTGGTCCTCCTGGAAGAGGTCGTGACTCCGGCCTCTTATTAGTTCGTCCTCCAACAGGAAGTATAGTAGAGTAGCGCAATGAAAGCATAGTGAGACCTTTTGTAAGTCCATATGAATCTTTATTCAAGTAAGATGGTTTGAATACATTATTTTATTCATCCATATATTGATGCGAGACTTTGTTGCATGTAATGTGATTGGCAAGGAGGTGGCTGTAGGGACTGGTATGCAGAGAGCTCTTTGGATCCTCTGTGCTTGTCCGGATGGTAGAGGATGAGTGCTTCGGATAGGAGTGGGTCGCTTATAAGAGAAAAGGGGTCCTCCTACTTTGCTCCTCCTAGACAAAGGTTAGTGCCCACTGGTCGGCATTGACCGAGAGGGGCCTCCGATGGCTAAGTCAGTAACTGTAGGAGAGGTAATCGGAAACTGAGAGTTAGAGAGCTGATAAGGATCAGAGAGAATCGATCCTGTGAATAGTACCTCAATGGAGTATTTATAGTCAGACCTGACCTGGCACCGAAAGTGCAAGCGTGTAGTGCACACGGGGGGAGGGGTCCTGGTGCTGACGTTAGCCCTATGATGTTGTTGGGCCATTAGACCGACACGATCCACGTCAGCAGTTGTACGGCCAACTCGTGTGTCGCCTACCAGAGGTCATTGTTCCCTATCGCTGCCGATGATGGACCCCTCTGGCATAAGACCGTCTGTCAGTGGAATATGTTCCTTCTCCCAGTGGGGAGTGGATGCATAGGGCTTCCTTGATGCCGGGATGGACATGTCGGGAGTTGAAGGAGACTGCATGGCCGGCCCGTATTGGCTCTTTCGGGTGTCCGATGAGTCTGCCTTGGATGCGGAAGGTCACGTGATGAACCACCGGTTCTGTCCTTCGGTGACAGATTGGGATTTGCTGGAGGTCCGTGAGGCCGATGGCCCTGGATTGCTCCATGAGATATGGGGCAGGGTTCGGACTGGCTGACTGATCCAGATGTGAGGATTCAACTCCTACCTAGTGAGGTCTGGCTACTACAATAGCCCCTCAATTCTTTTTGACTTGTTGGGAAAGATTGATCATGTACTACCGGACATCCCTTGATCCGTCTGGTTGGTCTGTGCTGCCGTGCCCGGAGGCCTGTTGCCGGAGGTCAGGAGGATAAGTTTGGGGCATTGCCCACATGTGCATTGTTCGACGCATTTGTAGGCAGTCATGATTGCTTTATAACCATCATTCTTGAGCATCCATGTGTAATCTTTTGATTGGCTAGGGGCATCGGCATGTGCAGATGTGACGTCTGATGGATGCATCCTCATAACCTGCACTCTTCGTTGATTAGACAGTGACACCGCCTCATGGATCGTGCAGGTATAAATATGAGGGGAGGGAGGCTGGGACTTCACCTATGAACTTTGCTCTCCGACGCCCTAGCATCTGGTCTTCAAGCTTCTAATCTTCAAGCTTCCAGCCTTCAAGCTTCCAGTCTTCAGACTTCTTCAGATCTTCAGGTATCATCTAGACCCTTCAAGTTGTGTTTTTTCTTTTAAATTTATTTTGAGTGATCTCCTATCCGATCGATGGGAGGTCCGCTGGTCCTACTGCCTGTCTACCGGACTATTGCCCTTTTGCTGGTGGGTCATGTATCCATGGGCAGAGGGTAAGTAGAGTCAGCGCAAGCCCTATTTCTGGGGATTTATGGCCCTCTAACTTTCATTTTTGGTTGTGTCTGGCAGGACATGAGCCCAATATGTCAGATTCTAGCTGCACCCGATCGAGTTCAAATTCGGAGACCACTTCTGACTCGCGGTCCAGGTCTTCTTCTTCTTTGCGCACTACCAGTGTAGCTGTCACTACCCAGACATCGTCCTCGAGGCCCCTGAACATCACCCTTCTGGCTACTGTTGTGGAGGTTGAGGTTGAGGTTGAGGTGATGGACGAGCCTACTGGACCATCCAGCAGGTGCCTCTGTCCTTATCTCTGGTATTCTGGCAGAGAAGTTTCCCTATCGGGCAATTTTAGAAAAAGATATGTCATTCCTTACGACATTCAATTTGAATTGCCTTTTGAGCCTGAGGAGGTCCCTTGTGCCGACAACCAAGTGTCCTTCCCCCTGATGGCCATCACTGAGGGGGGTCTTCGATTTCCCGTAGATGATTTTGTTAGGGACTTCCTGCGGAAGTACGGTCTGACCCCGTTCCAGTTGTCAGTGAATTATTACCGGATAGCTAGCTGTATCCGGGAGTTATGCCGGTCCCAGGGCCTTGTCTTCACTATTGCTGATCTGTTCTCCCTCTTTACCCTTTCACATAATAGAAAGTCTGGACGCTATTTTTTGAGTGCCCGGGCTGGAGTAGGAGACCTTTTCACCCGCCTTTTGGACTCAGAAAAATGGGCCAATATTTATATGACGTTGTCCGGAGGCTATGATAATCCTACCGACGGAACCAAATCTCTGCCGACTGAACGGGGATCACCTGGTGAGTTTTGATACATCTTCATATTGTCTTCTGTACTTTTCGTGCCGACTGAACTCTGTTGTGTTTTGCAGCTCTTTCCAAGGTTACCCTTCGGTTCAAGAAGAAGGCGATTGCTGCGAATATCTCTGCACTTCGGGCCCTGCCAAAAAGAGACTCCCCAAGTCTTCTCCAGTATAAGCCAATGTACCTGTCCTTTTTAGAGGAAAAAGGAAGGGAGAGGAAATAAGATCTACCGTCGTCCGGGCTCATGAGATGGTGAGAGAAGGCTTCGAGGCGATAGAGTTCTGGACAGATTATGAGAAGAGGAAGGGGGTTGCCCCTAGTGCTCCCAAGACCAGCCCCTCAACTCAGGTGCCGCCCGAGGGGTGATGATACGGCTCTTCCACCAGTTACTATTCTGATCCCAGAGATTGCTTCCGGAGGTAAGAGGTTGAGAGAAGAGGCCCTTGGTAGCCGAGCTCGTCAATCCTAGAAGCGGACTGAGAAGGCGACTCCCCAAGATGCTGGGAAACAGCCTGCTAAGGAGGCTGAAGAAGTGTGGGAGCCGATGATGTCCTAGAGTGATGGCAGACTTGTCTTGGAGAAGGACAATGTAGTTAGTAATAACGAGTTGTCGCTCTGCTTCGCCCGGCTTCTGGAGTCTCCATGCAATATTGACATGCTGCTAGACAACTTGACTGCTCGGCTAAACTATGGCTTCGCTTCAATGATCGAGGTAATGATCTGGTATCTTCTGTCCGGACTACTTCACTTGCATATTTATGATTGCTGATGATTTTGGCTTTTGCAGGGTCTGGTGAGCTTCTCCACCAGCCATGAACGACTTCTCCAGATTGACGAGGAGAGGAGCCAATACAATGAGAAGGCTGTTGTTCAGGATGTGTAGATCACGGGCCTGCAGCTAGCCCTGGATCAAGAGAGGAAGAAGGACGCTGATTTGGAGAAGGCAGCATCGCACAAGAGGCATTCTCACAAGAAGCGGTTGGCTGCCGAAAAGAAGAAAACGAAGGACAAGGTGTCGGAGGCCAATAAGTCTGGGTACTCCGACGGGTGGCATGACGTGGAGTGCATCTACCGGGAGCAGTGTCATGCTCAGGTAAACATGCAACACAAGTGCATCTATGCGCCCGGTTATGAGACTGGACACCGAGATTGGTACCAGCAAGCGCTGCATGCAGTGGATGTTGAGGAGACCCACTCTGTTTGGTCGTACGTGGCAGAGTTGAATTTGCAGCTTCCCCCGATTGAAGACACATTCCCGGAGATTGAAGAAGCTAAAAATGATCCTCCAGCAGAAGACAACCCACAGACTAATGGCTGAAGACCTCTTCTCCTCTATTTTCTGTAAAATTTTACAAGAATTTAATATTTTGGAGAGTCATTTGCTTGTGAAATGAATGCTTCTTGTGTTTGCCTTTTTTCTTGCTGTGAAATTTTTGCAAGTTAAGACCTTCCGGTAGCATAAAAGGGTTTTATCGGACCCTTTGATGTCTTCCGGAGGGCTTTAACCAATGGTAAAGGCCAACAGAAGCCTGACAGGTGACCACCGAAGGCTTGGTCCTGAGGGAACCAACGGAAGCCTGGTGGGAGACCACTGGAGGCTTGGTTGCCAAGTGTTTTGCCCTGACTAACAAAAGCCTTGGCAGATGAATACCGATGGCTTGGTCAATGGGGTGAACCCATGAGGGTATTATGTCAGGACCGACAGAAGCCTAGCTGATGACTGCCGGAGGCTCAACAATTGTGACGAAAATCTTGACCGGAGGCCGATGCAGACGACTGCTGAAGGAACGGTCAAGGGGCGAACCCATAAGGGTATTATGTCAGGACCAACAGAAACCTAGCGGATGACCGCCGGAGGCTTGGCCATTGTAACAAAAATTCTTGACCGGAGGCCGATGTAGACGACTGCTGAAGGCACGGTCAAGGGGAGAACCTATGAGGGTATTATGTCAGGATTGACAGAAGCCTGGCGGATGACCACTGGAGGCTTCACCATTGTGACAAAAATCCTTGACCAGAGGCCGGTACAGATGACTGCTGAAGGCACGGTCAAGGGGCAAACCCATGAGCGTATTATGTCAGGACCAAAAGAATCTTGGCGGATGACTGTCGGAGGCTCGACCATTATGACGAAAATCCTTCCTTGGACGGATGCCGGTGTAGACGACTACTAAAGGCTTGACCAAGAAAGTGCCCTTGACCAACAGAAGCCTGGAAGATGACTGTCGGAGGCTTGGCCAAGGGGAGAGACCTTGACCAGCTGAAGCCTTGCAGATGACTTTTGAAGGCTTGGCCAAGGGGAGAGAGCCGACTGATGGAATGGAACTGCCGGATTGATGGAATGCGCCCGACTAGTAAAAAAATTGTCTTTTTAACAAAATTTTTAAAAGTACATTTTTTATACGAATCAATGATAATATTTTCTAAGGTTGAGGGCATTCCATGGTTTGTCGACAGGCGTGCTGTCCATCTCCTCCAGCTTGTAGGCTCTTTTGCCGATGACTTTGGTGATTTTGAACCGACCTTCCTAGTTGGGCATGAGCTTCTGCTTCTTGCTTTTCAAGACCACCTTCCGGAGCACCAGTTCATCTGGTTTGAATATCTGGAGGCGGACATTTTTGTTGAAGCCCCTGGCTACCTCTTGTTAATAGGAGGTCAGTCTGATCCTAACGAACTCCCTTTTCTCCTCTACGAGATCCAAATCGTCATCCAGGGTAGAGTCATTAGTTGGCTGTTCAAAGTGTTGTGTATGGATGGTAGGGAAGCCTGCCTATATCGAAATGACGGCCTCCATGCTGAAGGCCATTGAATAAGATGTCTGGACGGTTGATCAACGTGGTACGGTCTGGTAGGCCTAGAGTACGTATAAGATCTTTTCTTCCCATCTCCCCATCTTTAACTCCAGCCTCTTCTTGAGACCGACGGAGATGGTTTTGTTGGATTCTTCGGCCTGACTGTTGCATTGTGGATAGCAGGGGGTGGAGTTGAAGAATCTGATACCGAGCTCATCGCATGTATTGGAGACAAGGTTGTCGACGAACTAAGTGCCATTATCCGACACTATGGCATAGAGCACGCTGAATCTGGAGATGACGTTCTTCCATATAAAGCGCTTGACGTCGGAAGCTGTGATGGTGACAAGGGGTTCAGCCTAACCCAATTTGGTGAAGTAATTCATTGCTGTAATGAGGAATTTGAACCCGCCCGGAGTAGTTGGGAGCTTGCCGACGATATCGATGCCCCATTGGGTGAATGGCCAAGGACTTCGAACTGGATGCAGGTCCTCAGTCGGATAGTGGATTTCCAGAGCAGATAATTGGCACTTGTGGCATGTTCTGACATAGTCTTCAGTATCCTTCCACATCTTCGGCCACCATTACTCCTGAGTGATTGCTCGATGGGCTCAAAGGGACCGCCGGAGTGACACCCCCCGACTGTCAAAGTGTAACTCTTGTAGGATTCATGGGACTTGAGCTGGGTGGACACAGAGTAGATAGGGCCCGATCCTGGACCATCGGTAGAGGGCCTCCATTGGAGATAGTCAAAAGTTGGCTGCCTTGCAATGAACACGATGGGCCTCTCGACGATCCTCCGGCAAAGTATCTGTTTTGAGGAAGGAGAGCAGTTTGTCCATCTAGCTGGGTCCGTCGGATATGGTGTTCATCTCTATGACCGGAGGCTCGAAACTTGGCTGTGATATGATGCCAAAAGAGATTGACCACTGGCCGGAGGGAGCACGGGCGAAGGCCAGTTTGGCGAGGGCATCAGTATGAGAGTTGTATTCCTTGGAGATCTGTTCTATCCGGAAGGTTTTGAATTTCTTCAATTCAGTGATGGTGGAGCTGAGGTACTTGCACATCCTGTCATCCCTGGCACCGTACTCTCCGGTTAATTGATTGACGACCAGCTGAGAGCCATTATAGATGAGTATGTCTTCAACTATAATGTCGAGGGCAAGGCATAGTCCAGAGATCAGGGCTTCATATTCTGCCTCATTGTTGAAGGTCAAATAGTCGATGGACAGGGCATTTTCATGGGTAATCCCCCTAGGGAGACCAGAACAACGCCTGCACCGGAGCCCATATTGTTTGATGCTCTTTCAACATGTAGCCTCCATGTATCCCCATAAAAGAGCTGCCATTGTTCCACTAGATGCTAGGCACAAGTGCCGGAGCGTCATGAAGGCAGAGCAGCAGATGATGACGTAGCCTGCGGATCTTCGTCATTGACCGGAGACTTTGCCGGAGCTTTCTGGGCAACGACCCCTGGAGATAATTTTGCGACGAAGTCGGCCAACACCTAGGCTTTGATGGCCGTCCTGGGCTAATATTTGATATTGAAGTTGTCCAGTTTGACCGCCCATTTTGAGCTCCGATTGGAGAGGTCGGCCTTTCGGAGGACTGCCTTTAGCGGGTGCTCCATCAACACTGTGATAATGTGCTGCTGGAAATATGGGAGGAGTTTCCTGGAAGTAGAAACCAAGGCAAAAGCAAGTTTTTCAAGTGGTAAATATCTGGTTTTAGCAGGAAGGAGAGTTTTGCTAGTGTAGTAGACCGGCTGGTGCTCTGTCCCCTCAACTCGGCAAAGGACGGAACTGACATCATGTTGTAAGATAGCCAGATAAAGGAGGAGAGGATCCATGTCCTTTGGCATGACCAGTACCGGAGGGCTGGAGATGTACTGTTTCAACTACATGATGGCCTGATCACACTGCTCTGTCCATTTGTAGCTGCGCCGGCTAGTCTTGATTTCTTGAAAGAATGGTCGGTAGAGACCTAATGACCGACAGATAAAACTGTTGAGGGTTGCCACCATGCGAGTCAGCTGTTGGACTTCTTTGATGGTAGACGGAGGCCTCAGGTTGTATACTGTAGTGACCTGGGAGGGGTCTCCTTCTATCCCCCGGCTGGTGAGAAGGTAGCCAAGGAACTTGCTGGACCCCACACCAAAGGCACACTTCTCGACATTGAGGCAGAGCTTGTGCCTTTTTAGGATTTGGAAGACTTCTGCGAGATGCCAGATGTGATCGGTCGGGAGCTTACTCTTGACGACCATGTCATCGATGTAGGCCTCCATTGTGTCTCTAATCTGCTGGGAGAACATTCATGAGACCATCCGCTGGTAAGTGGCTCCGGAATTTTTGAGGCCGAAGGGCATGACCCTGTAGTAGTAGACCCCTTTTGGCGTGATGAAGGCTGTTTTCTCTATTTCTTCCTCTGCCATTGAGATCTGGTGGTAGCCCCTGTAAGCATCCATGAAACTAATTCTCTAGTGTTTGACAGTAGCATCAACCAACTGATCGATCCTGTCCAAAGGGAAGCAGACCTTCAGACAGGCATCATTGAGGTTCGTGTAGTCGACACAGACTCGCCACTTGTCGGACTTCTTCTTGGCGACGACCGTGTTGGCCAGCCATGTGTGGTATTGGAATTCTCATATGGCATTAGCTTCTAGCAGTAGGTCCACTTCCTCTACAACTACTTGGGTGTGTGCCGAAGAGGAGCGTCGTGGTTTTTGGACGACGGGGTGCCGGGAGGGATCAACGTTCAACTGATGACAGATAAATGACGAGTCCACGTCGGGCATCTCGTATGGAGTCCATGCGAAGACCTCTATGTTTTCTTTCAAAAATTTTACCATCTCCTTATGCTCCAGTTTGGAAAGAGAAGAGTCGTGAGGAACGACTGACTGCCATCTTCGTTGATTGGCACTGAAATGAGCTCTTCGACTGCCTTGTTAGTTGCCGGAGCTCCAACATCTTCAAGAACTGGGGCATCTGGGACATCTACCCACTGAACTTGTTTCATTTCTTTGTTTTCCCGAACGGCTGAGATGTAGCATTGTTATGATGCCGCCTGATCGCCATAGATATCCTCCTGTCGTCTGGAGGCTCCAACAAACCAGACGACTTGGTGGTAGGTGGAGGCAATTGCCTGCATTGAATGGATCCAGGTCCGGCAAAGAATGGCGTTGTATGGACTTAGAACATCAACGACGATGAACTCTATGTTGACCGTCTTGGACCTTGACCGGACTGGGAGGGTAATTTTTCTGAGCGGCCAGACAGGAGCTCCATTAAAGCCAACCAGTGGGACGTCGATAGGCTACAAATCGTCAGCAGAAAGCTTCAGGGATTGAAATAAAGAATAGTACATTACCTCGGCGGAGCTTCACTGATCGATGAGAATGCACCGGACGTTGGCCGGTCTGACGTGGAGAGTGAGTACCAGAGCATCATTGTGCGGCAGCTGGACTCGGTCAAGGTCCTTCTCTGTGAAAGTGATGGACCATCCCGACCATTCGAAAGCAAACTTTGCTTAGAAGTAGATCCGACCATGAGCACTTGCTTTGGAGCAGAGGCTTGGTCAATTTCTGTGTAAAGGCGGGTGACAACTTCCTTGTTGAGGGGGCCGTGGATCACGTTGATCATTGGAATATCCTCCTCTGACTGGATGGGATGTCCGGTCCTCTGAGCCAGGATTTCCAAGTACGACTTAAAGGGTTTACACCCGGTCGTAAAGTGTCCTCGCTCTTTATAGTAGGTGTAGTGGATCTATTTGTTCTTTGTTTTGTCGGCCGTTCCAAGCTTGTGGTCCATCCAGGCAAAGAAGGGCTAGTTCTCCATGTGCTTCAAGACCGCGTAGATTGGTTCAGTGAAAACCGTGGTCTCGGAAGTGAATTCGTGGTCCTTCGGAGCCTTCGGGCCTCTTCTTTTGCCATCTTTGTCAATATTAACCTACCTCCGGCCTCCTGCCGACAGGGTGTAACATCCCAAACTCCAAAACACACTAAGAATATAATTTTTTATTTCTTTGCTAAATTAAAACCTCAAGTAGTAATTGCCCATATAAAATAAAAGGAATCAAGGGTAACCTCAAAGATAAAAACCAACAGTACTACAAGTACTCATAAATCCCCAAAGAAAAAGCATCAAGATGAAACAACTAAACTACTACAAAATCTCTAATACAAATCTCTGAAACAAAAGGCAATAATAGTCTACCAAAGGTACTAAGAAAAGTCTCTAACACCAAGAATCCTCCACAAGATGACACTATCCCAACAATCTTATCCAAGCATTCATATTCCTCCAGTCTTGTAGTGGACCGCTAATCCTGTGACCTATTTCCAAGCCAAATACAAGGAAACAGAGTGTGAATATGATATATTTAACTTCCAAAACTCAAGTAATATCAGTGCCAGAAAATCATAAATATGAGCATCATTTACTTTCAGTCCAAAAATGCATCTCATGCATGATATTTTATATATACTGGCCAAAGCCCTTTTCAAAAAGATTTGAGCATCCTGTGCCCTAAAAATAGCTACTACTATAGGTAGTAGTTCGTACGCCCCGCGCACATTTTGGGGTACGTGCCACGCACCCGTTGGTCTTACGCTGGTTGCCAACAATTGGACTTACTCAAGTTGCCAATAACGCCACACGTCCCATGCAGGCATGCATAATATATATACATGCATATTATACTTTCCATCTCAACTCATGTATTCTTATCTATGCATATCATTTCTCTTCCTGCAATCATGTGACCAATGCAATAACCATAACAATCATCTAACTCATGCAATAGTAAGAGTTAACTAAAAAGAACTTGCAAATGTACAATTAAAAATAGTGTTGGGAAATTCGTTCCCTTAGATTGAATTCGTCAATCTCATCAATTCACCTACTAAACAACCAACCAAAACAATGTGATTGTGGATATACGGGAAGATAAGATCAATTCGTGATCTCAAGATCAATTTGTGATCTTCGGGTCAATTCGTGATCCTCGGACTAATTCGTGGTCATTCGCATGTGGGGTTGGCTCTTGAATTCGTTGAGACAACCCGAATCAATTCGTGATTCCTTCGTGAGCTAGTCGGTCCTTGAATTCGTTGAGGCGACTATAAATCGATTCCCGGTTTGATGGTTTCTTTGGCTGGTTCTTGAAATTGTTGATACAACCCCAAACTAGCCCAAGGTTTGACTATAGGGCTAATCCTGGATTTGTCTAGGAGGTTCGAATCCCTTATGGACTTTTCTTACACTTGTTCCAAGTCAGGAATCGAACAAACTAATCAAGAAAGATAAATCAAATTCACCAATGTGTATCTATGTAGATATTATATAGAGGAAAGGAAAGGATAGATGATGTTCGATGTGATTTGGTAGATTGTGTGGACATAAGCTAAGTCGTGGAATTAGCTAGTGAATTTGATATGGTGTTTGACTTGGTGTGTGATAGTTGGTAACGGTAATGCTAGATATGAGTTGTGCTCTTGGGTGTGTCTTCCCTAGAGAGTTGTGTTAGTGGTCCCATATCGCCATGGCATTATCAAGGTTGAGATCCTTGGTCCTTACAGTTGGTTCTAGTGTACGTTACCTAGTTATGTGATTAAGGGGTATTTAGAAAAGAGAGGTTATTGGTTTGTGTGGTCATTAGCCTTGAGTAAGATTGTGAGTCTCGATTTGGGAAGTGACTTGATCATGGTGTTTGAGATTGTATAAGAGATGGCATGCTTGGGATTGCATCATAGGGATTTACACCACATGCACATGTTACCATAATTGCATTTGCACTTGATAGACGCATATTTGCTGGGTCTTTATGACTCAACCTTCTTTTTACAATTTTATGCAGGTTGGCATGGTTTGGTAGCTTGTACCTGGGAGTTGGCATTGGCTTGCTCCATTTTCTTTTCAGTGAGTGGCATTCCATTTGTATTTCATTTTGTATCATTGTAATAAATCCCCTTCTCCCCTTTACTTGTAGTTTAAGTTTCACTCCAAATGTAAAGACTTTGTATATATTTTAATTTCAAGAAAGTTTCATATAAATAAATTGTAAAGTTATGTATTTGACTACTAACGGCCCTTGTAGTAAGTTGGTATTCTTAATGATTTCATAAATAGTCATTCTTTTATCTCTTTAAAAAAAATATGGTTTGAAAATCCGGAGAGTAACAGGTTGCCCAGAACTCGTAACCGGTCGTGCCCCAAATGCTTCTGGGCAGACCTATGTGCAACCGGTCGTGCCATGAATTGCGATCGGTTCCCCTCCCCGCTGCTCCAAATCTTCTGTATGCTATTTTTTTCGAACAAGAATGTCTTTAACTTCGTCAAACTCAATTCTTAAGCCTAAAAACCTCAAATCATCAATGCTACAATGTCTCTAACATCTAGGGACTTAATATACATGATTGAGACTCTATTATAACCCTCAAATTCCCTCAAAACCCAATAATCAACCATTAAACCTACAATTTTCCCAAAAACGAGATTAGAGATTAGGATTAAGATCTAGACTACATGCAAAGTGATATAAACACAAAAATTATACCATTAGATTCGTACTAAGCTTGAGAACAATGTTGTAGAAGACCTTTACCTCAAATCTCCACTTCAAAACCTTCAAATACTTGATTCTCTCTTGAGTCTCCTAACCACTTTTCTCTCTTCTCTCTCTAACTCTTAATCAAAACATTAGGCATAATAAGATTAGGTTAACTATCTTAACCTAAATCAGATTTTTACACTAATTTACCTCCTTACCCTTTAACTAAACCATAGAATTACCCTTATGCGCCATTATTCCCACTTATTTAATACTTATACTCTTATAAGCACATTTTCATGAATTAATCCCTTAAATTAATTAACTCTTGGCACTATTTTTAAAACGGTGAATATTATTCCTTTGATAAATATTAAAAACATTTAAAATTTTATAATTAGACGAGACGGGTATTACAACTCCTCCCTCCTTAGAACATTTCGTCCTTGAAATTTAAAGTAGGCAAAAAGGATTACCTGAAAATAAGTGTGGGTGCTTTTCCCGCATAGCATCCTCGCTCTCCCAAGTCGCTTCCTCGACACCATGATTTTGCCATAAGACTTTGATAAAATGAAACACTTTGGAGCATAGTAACTGCTCCTTGCGATCCAAAATCTTCACTGGCCTTTCTTCGTAAGACAAATCCTCATGCAGCTCCAATGGCTCTACCTCTAATATATGCGTCAGGTCACCCACGTACTTTTGAAGCATAGAAACATAAAATACATTGTGTAAACGAGCCAACTCTAACGGCAAGGTTAAATGATATGCCGTCACTCCTACTCTATCCACGATCTCATACGGTCCAATATACCTCAGTGCTAATTTCCCTTTTCCTTTAAAATGAACAACACCCTTCCACGATGAAACCCGCAAGAATACATGATCACCAACCTCAAACTCTAATTCCCATCGCCTATTGTCCGCATAACTTTTCTGACGACTCTGAGTAACCCGCAATCTTTCCCTTATGAGTTTAACACCTTCTGAAGCTACTTGAACCAATTCTGGCCCCAAGATTTGACATTCACCCACCTCACTCCAACAAAGTGGTGTCCGACACCTCCTACCATATAATGCCTCAAATAGTACCATGCCAATACTACTCTGAAAACTATTGTTGTAAGCAAACTCGATCAATGCTAAATAGTTTTCCCAACCTTCAGAAAAATCTAAAACACAAGATCTCAACATATCCTCAAGCGTTTCAATCCGAATGTGCCAACACACTTAAAAAGACCAAAAAGAGCTATAAAATTACATGGAATGATGATAGTAAAGAAGAGGTGGAAAATGATAGCAACATTGATTCCACATGGGTCAATGTACTAGCCGATAGTGTGGACTGTTCCTCTTTACATTCAGACCGTGTTAACAAAAGTCATACTGACGATGAAATCGATGATGATGATGACCCTGGAAATATCCAAAAATCATTTGACCAACTTGCAAAGGAAAACATCAAGATAAAACAAAAGAACATTAAATTGAAGTTCGAATTTGACAAATCTCAACAAGAATATAATACGTTGTAAAGTAATCTTGATGAATACAAATCAAAATGCGGAAGATTATCGAAAAAATTTGTCATTATAGAAAAGAGAGGATTGAGGGTAAATTTGATATTGAAGAGCTTAAAAATAAAATATCCACTCTAGAAAAAGACTTGGAAGACGCTAGGGAAATAATTAGAAGAAATGATTGTGGCACCGAGAGAATTTCTCAACTAACCCAAACTTTTCAAAGTAGAAGTGGATTAGGATTTGTAGATTCGGGTGAGGTTACTCCTAGTACTTAAAAAATGAAGTTAAGTTTGTGAAATACAAAATACCTTTAGTGGACCATATGTCAGTAGAACAAGTTTATATTGCTAAACCAAACTTGACAAAAGATAAGGAACCTACACCCATAATGAGAAAATATGAAAATCTCAATGTTAAATCCGAATATCCCTCAAGAAGAAAACAAAGAGTATGTCATTATTATAGAATTAAAGGACACATTCATCCTTTTTTATTCAAGCTTAAAAGAGATA
>NMUG010002286.1:0-16222 GCA_002855965.1 Monotropa hypopitys | reverse complement strand
TTTTAGAGATGAAGAACAAGAGCCAAAATGAGTAAAAACGGGCTCTCAAACATATATATAGTCCTCCAGGAGAAAGGACCAAAACACCCTTAATGAGAACCAAAATCTGCCTTCCGCGTAACCCCAACCGGTTGCGCCACACAATCCCAACCGGTTGCGCCACGCTCTGTAGTTTCTTGACTCTGCAGACACACAACTCCAACCGGTTGCGCCTCCAAACCCCAACCGGTTGCGCCACGCAACCCCAACCGGTTGCGCCACGCAACCCCAACCGGTTGCGCTACATTCAGGATTTTTCTAAAATTTGCTACCGAAACGGTTTTGATCCTAACTCTTTCATCCGAACTCCGATTGACACGATTCAAGTTGCATTGGATTCGTAATCGAATGCTCTACCTCATCCTAGGGTCAACCTCCTTAAAATACCACTAGGATTTTAAGATAAAATAAAATTAGACTTTTAAATCTAATTTAAAATATGATCCGATATTCCGGAAATTCTTTTTAGAAAAACGGGTCACTACAAATTTGCCCTTTCAGCACACGGCGCCACGCAGCGCCACGGCGCTAGCGGCGCGGCTTAAAGCGGGGCGCAACGCCACGGCGCTAGCTCAGCGCTAATTGAAAATTCTGGAAAAATCTCAATCCGCGCTCCAACGCGCTACGGCGCTCCAACGCGCTACGGCGCTCCAACGCGCTTCAAAATCTCGATCCGCGCTGGGAAAGCGCCTCGGCGCTGCGACACACTAAATAAGGCGCCGCGCTGGCACCACGGCGCTACTGGCGCATACCTATGGTGTTTTTACCAAAAACGTCAAATTAATAGAAATCATTTTAATGCAAAAAATATTTTGAAAAAAACATTTTAGCATAAAACAAAAATGCATATATATATAAAAATATAAAATCTCAATTAAATCAATATTCAAAACTAAATGAATTAAATAGATGCATGCATGTGTTGTGCACGTTAGTTTTATACCTGTCTTGAACGGGTGCGACACGAACACAGCTTTTTGATGCGACTGTTGCTGAATATGCCGGTCTTCATAAATGTCTTTGAGCTTCAGTCACACGGCTTCATCACTTTAGCTTTGAAAGTCTTTATTACCATGATTGTCGTATTAACTAAACAATACAAAGCCCGATAGACCAAATAGTCCCGGAGAAATGAAAACAAAATACAAACAAAAACCTAACACAAATGTTCAAGTGCAACTAGTATGGATATCAAGCGGTCAATACTTACAGCAACGAAGTTGGCTTCCAGCATCAATTGCAGAGTTGTGACGAGTGGTGCAGGCAAAAGTACAACAGGTATAAATTTACTTTTTTTAACATTTTGTACTCGATAATGGGTTGCACTATTATGAAATTTCAACCATGATATTTGGATGGCTGCACGAAAAATATACACATCATGTTAAACAATTTGGTGACCTATGGGTTGGAATTGGCACGAAATGGTGGTGCATGTATAATAACACTAAAATTGCAGTTAGAACACGTAGTAAGAATTTTATTGTCAGTTCAGAATTTTACTTAAGGTAAATTAAAATTGCTATGAGGCCATCGAGTCAAAATTGTTGCGGTGTGGATAAAAGGGTGACAAGTGTATTATGACTCTTTACTATTGGGGCGTGCAGTTAAATGCATGTGTGTGTGAGCTATGTTGGAAGTAATGTGTGAGAATAGAAAAATGTGGAATTGCCAAAGATGCAGAGAAGGAAATGAAGTTAATATAAATCTATGTATGTTTTTTTTGGTTGAGCCTAAAAAGAGGATAACTGGAAAGTGTGGCTTGTGTTATGCATAGCGTATGTTATTATCGAGTTGTTAACGAAAGTTATAAAATATTTGGGGATTCAGTGTTACATTAAGCCTTGTCTTGGAGTAGTAGTAGTATGTTTCAAAAAGAAACCTTATTGTGGATTGGGCTAAGTATGAAAAGTTAAAAGTTATGGAAAGTAAAAGAATTTCAGTATGGTATTCGTGGCTTTGTCACCTATGTTATGGTGGAGAGGATGTCCTTATGGTAAGAGAGTTGGGTTGAGTAGAGTCTGGATAGATAGTTTATATGCTTGGGATGGTGACCTTGATGAAAACCTTAGTGTGTTATCGACTTGGGAAAGAGTACGAGCAATATTTGAGTATTGGTCTATCAGAAATTGAGATGAAGAAGTTGTAATAGTTAATTGCAGATGAAATCTGCAGTAGTGTTTAGCGGTACTTTTAAATTACACTATCTTAGTGAGAAGCATGGGTGTAAAATGGATAAGAAATTGGAATTTCGCTGGTGCACAAGAGATTGATATGTGTTCCAAGGTAAATTCTTGGGTTAGCAGATTGCTATTAGAATATTATAGAGACCTTTTCGATCAAGTCACGTGATAGTATGGTTCAGCTGGGTGGTATAAGATTTGAGTTACTGAGGAAAGGGTGAGAATGATTTTAAAAGGTTAAAGAAAGGATTGATGGTTATAGTAATACTGAAATAGTGAGAAGAGGAACTATTAACTGAGGGAAAATCTAGTGATTTCCGATTAAAAAGTAGTGGCAAGTGCGATTGGTTATTGTTAAGTCTGGGTTGGACAAACTTCAAGAGTAATGGAAAATGGATGTCTAGTCATTTGGAGCAATTAGCATTGTGTTATGCAAGCCTCACTGGGATTGTGGTCCTTTTAGTTAAGCAAAAGAGGTCTTCATTAGAATGTCTTAAGAGAAAGTTGTTAGTCTCCCTTATTGGAGTTGAGTTTAGTTTTTGTAACCAAGATGGCGAACTCTTAATGTTGAGGCTAGTGGGGTTGTGCCGAGAGAAGTTAAACTAAAAGGAAAGAGAATGGAAGTGTGGTTAAGTATTTTATGCGACTACGGAATTGAACTTGAGGATATGAATTTTGGAGGGTAAAGTTATTATGCCTAAACTCTTGATTAGATTTGGGAGATTATATTCTAGGATATTCGTGGCACGTTTTGCCTAATGTTTAAGGATAATTTTAATTTTGGTTGAGATGTTGTGGATTTGTTGGGCAGAGTTCGTATGTTTCCGTTTCATAAAAGTTGGAATGACTTGGATGGTTTAGTTGAATGGTGGAAAAGTATGTATGCACATAGTGATACTCGGGTATGAAGCTAGGAAAGGTGATTCACAAGTTATGTAGAGGTTTTGAGTGTAGGATTATAGGTTGTTATGCAACTTTGATGTTGATATGAGTTGCACCTGTAGATTAGTGGTCTATGGTAGAGAGTTATTTGAATGTTGGGAAATTTTGTGAGAATGCATGAAATTGTTGTCCGAAACCTTGAGGCAATTATCTTTTGTGAAGCGAAGCGTGTGTAATGGCAGTATCAACTTAAATTCAAGGTAAATCTTTTTGGGAAATTTCTAAGGAAGAGAATGTTTACCCATCATGTGGCTAGAAAAAAAATGTTGTTAAGAGGAACTGGTAAGTTCGGATTTGGGGTCAATATCACGTGGGTACCAAGCTAGTTTGGAGAGTGTTAATATTGTCTAAAAGTCTATAAGGAAGTTGATCTTATAATAATCGTTATGAGTTGGATTTGGGATTTGGAACAAAGTATTTTGTGGTAGGTCTTGTTTCATGAGTGGATAGAACTATAGTCGTTTTTTAATTTTTAAGAACAAGTTAGCAAGAGCATTTGTGATGTTAATATCATTGATTGTAGATTGCTATTGTCGTCTTAAGGGAACTTGATGTTGATAATGAGAAAGTATGTTGGTAATGAAGTTGGGGATGGGAAATATTGTTCCGTTTTGCAAATCAATTGTAGGAATAGGAGGAGAAATAAAGCGAAGATGGTAAATAATTGATGGGAGAATGTTGGAAAGTGGAACTTGTCGATTTTTTTGAAAGATATGACCTCGTGTCAAAAGTGGAGAGTTGAGGAAGAAAATAGTGGTAGATTTTAAAGATTGGATGATATAAGTATCTAAGGTTTTTAATTTCGAGGACGAAATTTCCTAAGAGAGGGAGAGTTGTAATACGCGTCTCATCTAATTATAAATTCTAAATATTTTGATAAATATTCAAGGTGAAATTAAGAAATACAATGTTTCTTTTTATATGATTATAGAGTTAAAAGAATTTACAAGGAGGATTAAATGATATAAAATGGAGTTTTAATGTATAAGTATTAAATAAATAGGAGCAATGGCATGCAAGGGTAAATAAGTGGTTTAATGAAGGGGTAAGGAGGTAAATGGAGATAAAAAAATCTGTATTAGGTTAAGAATTGTAACCTAATCTCATTATTTCTCAACATTGGATTAGAGATAGAGAGAGAGAGAGGGGAGAGAGGTGGCTAGGAGGATTGGAGAAGAAACCAATTTTTGAAGGCTTTGGAGCTCGGATTTGAGGTCAATCTCTTCACGAATCTTGTTCGTATTGCAAAACTCAATTATTGGAGGTTTAAATCTTAATCTCGTTTTTGGTAAAACTCCTAGATTTAGATCTTAAAAACATGGATTTTTGATGAATCAAAAAGTTGTAGGAGTCTAGATTTGTATATGTTTAGTGTCTAAAGGGTTAGAACACTTTGGATACTTTGATTTATGGGGTTTGAAGCCTTAGGTCTAAGTTTGGAGGTTGAAGATTAAGAGTTCTTAAAAATAATTTTTCTAGAAATTCGATTTCTGAAGAACGTAGACCGGTCGCGGATTTTGGGTCGACCGGTCGTGGCAAGTCTGCGAGGCATAGACCGGTTGCGGAAAATCGGCCGACCGGTCGTGGCATTCCAGTGGGGTCTCGACCGGTCGCGGAAATGGGTAGACCGGTCGTGGCTAGTTAATTTCTGAAAAATTTTAGGAAAAGTTTTAAAAAAATGTTTGGAAGGCATAGAGGTTTAAGTATAAGACTCTAATAAGTGATTTAAATGCGGTTATTAATCCAATTGATTTAAATTAACGATTTTTGTTATTTTCCTGTCAAACTATATATTCATATGGACTGAAATTGTAATTGTTTTGACAGAGACGTTTGAGGAAGGCATTGAGGCCTTACTCAAGGACAAGGAAAGGGCTTGAGCCAGGCAAGGAAAAAGGTTTGAACAATGGCTCTGGTGAGTGTAGGAACATAGCATCTCGATAACTTTAGATGCTTGTGCTCTTTAATTTTATACTAATTGCACAAAAATCATGGAAAGTTGCATGGCATGTGGCATATGTTTGGCATGTGCATATTTTGAGAAGATTTTGTATATGACAAGGTTTTGGAACAAATGTTTGATAAAGAAGTTTCGAGAAAACTATAGCCTATGGGCATGTTTTGTGAAAGAGATTTAGAAGGAAAAATTATACTATATGTATAAGAGATATGACAGAAGAGAATTGATGTTTATATGGCCATGGGGGGACACCCCTTTACATGTTGAAGCTGGGTTGCGATCTCAGTGACATGTTGAATATATTGGGAAGAAAATTCTTTACATGTTGAAGCTGGGTTGCGATCTCAGTGACATGTTGGAAATGGGACTGCGGTTCCAAGTGATAGTGTATGGGGTGCACGAACTATTGCATATAGCAATAGCTATTTTGGAAGAAAAGGGACATGAGTAGTCCACTATTTTGAGAAAAACGGGCTGCGGTCCAGAATGATATTATGTATGAATGGTTTGAAAAAAAATGTAAAGTTTGAGAAGGTTTGGCATCATGCATGTCATTGCATCTTTCCTAGTTTTGGAACACTGTTATCTTTTAAAGTTAAACCGTGCTCTTACTTGCCTTTCATCTAGAAATTGCGATGCATATGTTCACACTATATTTCCTTGTTTTTGCTTGGAAATAGGTATTCAGTGATAGCGGTCCACTACGAGGCTAGAGAGCAGTGTTGCCAGGAAGAAGGCTTGGTCTCGTAGTGTGTTCGATGGCAGTAACTGGTCTTTGTCAGCTTCATCATACTTTGTTTCAGTTGGTTATATAGTATTTGGGAATTTGTTTTATTATTAGAACACTTGTTTTACATTAGTACTTCTAGTTGTCAAGGCACCGTGGACCTAAATGTTTTGGTGATTTTAATTATAGATGAGTTATAATCTTTTCATATGCTTGTTGAGGATATTTTGAGGTAATTTAGTCAAGAAAATTTTTATTCCACATTTTTATGGTTATTGAGGTCTGGGATGTTACATTAAAGATGATTCTATATAAAATGGTATTTTAGGAAAAGAGTGATGATTTGTGAAAAAAGTGTGTTCAAATATGAAAAGATGTTTTGAGAAGAGAAGTTAACTGAAATAGTTTTTGTGTGAGTTAAAGGTGATTTTAGATGAAAAATATGATGTTGTGTAAAAGGGTGTGTTTTGATGAAGAGTAAAAGAAAGAGATTTTTGTAATAACAAAATGGTAGTTTTGGAGTACTTAATAGCCTTGACATAGATTAGGTGGGTCTATGGATCATTATGCATGGGTGGTGCAATGCACAGGTGATGCAATTGAGACGGTGACATTATATATATATATATATATTCACACTGGTGTAGTGGCCCCTAGTTCATTGCTTGTTGCTTATCTGACAATGATTCTAGGGTATCAGATCTGACTTAACGGTTGGTCACCGGACTTTAATGACCCTTGGCTATTATTGTATGAGTAAATAAGGTATGGTGTGGTGATTTGATCTATTTGATCTTTTGAATACTCGAGTTGGTATTTACTTGAGTTGGTGATTTCCCTAAGTGGGTAATTTTATGGAGATTATTCAAGAAGCCTAAAAGGTGTCTTGTGTTGAGTAAAAGAGATAAAAGATGATGTGAGAAATATAAAAGATGTGTTCTAAAAGGTATTGTGTGAGTGGAAAAGAGTGTTTTCATAAAAGAAGTGATTTAAGAAAGAGTGTGCGTGTTTTAAAAGAGTTGATGATTCTTAGCTATTTTGCTTCTTTTCTTTATGCTTTTTATTTAAGTATTCACCAACCGTCATCACTATCGCACTGGGAAATTTTTCCGTCCTGTCCTCGTCTCCCGTTTGGGAGGAGCCATTTTCCGGGACAAAAGAATTTGCACTATTGGGATTTTGTCTGTGATTTTGGGGGTTTGCTTGAAAATACTTTGATGGCCTGAGTGTGTCGATTTTAAAGTGTTCAGATTTAACAACGGTTTTGCGATTGCCTAAACAATACATAGCCTATTATTAATCTATTTCCAGAGTCTCACTCGGCATAGAGTTGTGGTGTGCCAAGTCACTGGTATTTTATTTTAAAAAGATGTCATTTTGTTTGAACAAGATGTATTTTGATTGGGACAGGTGACTGCAAAACCAGAAATTCGAGTTCGGGGATTTAATTATGAATGGGAAAGATGTTAGGCACCACACTCGCCCTTTCGGTACTTCTTTTTCAAAAGAAAATCTCTTTTTAACCCAAAATCAATTGTTTCCTAGGCTAAGAGAAATGAAAAACTATTACTGATTATGTATGAAATGGATTGAATTAAATGACTCCTGGATATAGTTCTTGACGGGAGGATTTCGGTCCGGTTTAAAAAAAGGGGAATTTTGACGGGCAGCCTATCAGCCCGGTTTCGATTTTGAAAGAATTATGGGTGGCTTTTAGCCCGGTTTTGATAAGAAAGATTTATTTTTGGACCAAACAGAACTTCGGCGAAAAATGATTTTCTACAGCCGGACAGAATTCCGACTCTGTTTGAAAATGACTTTGTTTTGTTAATTTAATTTTATTTGCGACAGTTGGACAGAACTTCGACTGCATTTTTGAAAACTAGATTTTATTTTGAGCCGTACAGAACTTCGGCCATGTTTTGAAAAATATTTTCCATAGTTGGACTGAATTCCAACTATAAAGAGTGATTTTATTTTAGACAGTCGGACAGAATTTCGACTGTGCCTTGAAAATGATTTTGGATCTTAGCAGGACAGAACTTCGACTAAATCCTTGAAAAGAATTTTTTTACGATCGGACAGAATTCCAACCGTGTTTGACAAAACGTTTTTATTTCTATCAATCGGACAGAGCTTCGACTAAATTTTTGAAAGGGAATGTATTGAAATAGGTCAGACAGAGCTTCGACCATTTTTAGAAAGAATGGATATTTTTTTTTCGAAAGTTCCAAAGAATATCGAGTAAATCAGCATGTCCCGAGTCACAAGGCATTCCAGTGATCTGAGTCTGATATCTACTGCAAGCTTTCACTTCAGAGTAAGGATCGAGGAACTTGATTTTGTTTTACAAGTGTTTTTGTATTTTTCAGTTGAACAGAACTTCGACTGTGAAAAATATTTTATGAAAATGTTTCGAGATAATGTTTTGACCGGGCTTTGGAAGAATGATTTATTTTCACCAATCGGACAGAGCTTCGATTGGGTTTTAAAAAATGGGAGAGGGAATTATTTTCTTTAAGTGTGAAAAATCCTCCCAAAATATCGAGTGCTCCGGAATAATCCGAGTCACAAGACATTCCTTTAATCCGATTCTGACAGCTACTGCAAGCTTTCACTTCAGAGTACGGATACAAGATTTTCATTTTGTTTGAAAGTATTTTGGGGAAAGCGAAAGTTAATCACTAAAGAGAGATATAATATATATGCTGTAATATATATGTTTGGACAAGGGTATAAGACATCATATATATAAACCGAGCTGGATATAGTCTGAGCTAGATGGCTGTACATATATAATAGTTGATAAGATATCATATATATAAACCGAGTTGGATATATTCTGAGCTAGACGACAAGTATATAGCATACCGACAAGGTCGGGCCATAGAAATGGAAAATGTAAGCAGTAATTGTATTTTTGGGGCGAAGATATTTTTATGTTCTTCTCGTATGCGACAATGGAGCCGGCATAGCCAAGCATGTGCCGAATTCTAACAAGGAGAAAGACATAAAGTAATAAATTCTTTACCAGATATTTGTTCGAAAGCGAAAAAGACAAGTATTTAAAAAAATTGTGGCAAATTGATTATTTGAATCTATATAATTCGGGGAGACGACTTCTATAGATAGCTTCTTTAAAACATAGTAAGGTATAATATCGGACGCGATCGAGTGACTAATACCGAACTATGAAATAGAAGATTATCAAGAGTCTCTCGAGAATAAGAGACAAATTAATTTATCGGAAGAAAATAAGCTCGGGATACTTCAAGAACGAGACTTGTTCTTGATTGGATTTGGATTTTTCAGAGGTTCGGTCGGTTTTTGAGTAGTTTTCGGGAAACTAACAAAAGAAAATGCCCAGAGGCTTTGGGTATCTGAGTATAATTTGGAGTGGTTTGAGTATTGAAGGTCCTTGAAGGTCTGGATTGTTGTTATGGTGGCTGGCTATATATAATGGTCTATATCGCAACTATAGTTGCGACATGTATAATTTTTGGGCCAATCGCGTGGCTCGCAGGCCACGTATGGGGGAGATATTTTTGGAAGCTTCCTAAAGCCATTCGAGCTTATCTTGATCCAAAAATTAATTAGAAAATAAATAAAAATATCTTAAAATGTAAAAATATCTTGGAGTTCTGAATCTTGGTCTGAAGCTTCTGTTTGTGCTTGGCCGACCCCTCGACGAACTTGGACTTTGATATTTTAAATTTTATATTCGCAATCACTGGATTGGATCGTGAATTTAGCAAATATCTCGGGCTTGATTCGGACCTTTCCTGGAAAAATCCTGAAATACGGCTCTCACTCTTTAAACAAAGTGAGAAGCGGTGGGTGCACCTCTTGGGCTGCTCAACTTCCAGAAAATCTGTCCCGTAGAAAATGTCAGACTTTAATGATGAGGTTCGTGCAAAATACGTTCGCTGATTTCCGAGGCCGGCTGACTACTGTAGGGAAATCTGAACAAATTGACGTTTATCCTCAACTAAATTCTAGTTTTGGGTCGGATGGATTCTGTAACACTCCCAAAATTTGAGACATATTTTTTTGAGAAGTGTTAAATAGGTAAGAGTATCCAAACAGGTAAGTGAATAGCTACTTACCACACGCACACTACCCATTACACTACTTATTATAATACATGTTTGCTATGATATGAGATACAACTGAAAAGAGGCAAAAAGGGTTTTATAACACACCCCTGTACAACAATGTCCCAACTAAAAGAAAAGGGTCAAAATAGGATTTTATAAATTAATCCTGTACAAGGCGGCCAACAGAAAGAAAAAAGTGCTGTACAATAAAAGAAGAGCAACCTATCACTATAGTCCGGTCCAGCCTCAAGTCCTTAGAAGGATCCAGCGGCTACAAGTCAACGAGGTAAGTCCTACAAAAATAGAGGGTCAAGCACCACTGCCTGGTAGAGGTAATCCATCTCCTAACATCTATAATATTGGGGTACAAGTGTGTGACAATGCAAGGAATATGAATGATGCAATGCTATGGATTTCATTATTTAAAAACAGCTCTTTTCTTTCAAAATTCCATATTTGACTCATAGTAAAGAAAAGTAGTGAAACCCTTATGTAAGACCAAGATTCGAGACAAAGAGTGAGTATAACCTACATTTTCCAAACGTTTGCCTAGACAAGGCCAAAAGGGAAAAAGTGTCCAAGTGTCGAAGCTACACAAGTAAAGACTCATATTCGTTGCTCCAAATGTATTCCAAGTGTTCCAATTTCTATTCCGCACCTTTTATATAATAAGGGCAATATCAAATAACTTGTTGAGTTTCGGCTAATTCCGGGCTAGTTGGGGATCAACCAACTTCCCATTAAAATTCTCGTATTCCCCAACTCGTCGGGAGGGTCCAGACAACCTCCCATTGCGCAATGTCGTGAGTGCTCCCAGTAGCAACTCAAGGTACCAAAATCTAGCTACCCGAATAATGTTAGCCAACTCAATAGTATTTCCTCGTATAGAGTTACACGTCACATTTTTTTATCAAATCATTCCGTGCGACCTTGGACAAACAACATCCTAGTCGACATGTCAACCCAAAATGTGGCTTTCTTTCCATTCTTATCAAAAAATTCCATTTATTTCCAAAACGTTCCGTTCGTTCGCAAAACAATCATTTTGTTCGATTTACAATAAAAACGTGTCAAGAT
Organism: Monotropa hypopitys; assembly: GCA_002855965.1. NCBI lineage: Eukaryota > Viridiplantae > Streptophyta > Magnoliopsida > Ericales > Ericaceae > Monotropa > Monotropa hypopitys. Next base: position 5,197 of record NMUG010002286.1, on the reverse strand, counting down.
TACATTTTAAATCATCAACCACCCAAGAGTGTCCAACAAGTTAATCTCCCCAATTTGATTTCATAAAAACAACGATGATACACTTTTTATAAAAATTAGGATTTTTCACAATCAATTTAGGGATCGAACGACCAACAACCTAGGGAGTATGTAAGACCCTAGACAATACTCAAAATCGACCATTTGGCGCGAACGACGACCCGAACAAGACAATTTCGTGAATACTTTAAAATTGACTAATTTAAATTGTAACGCGAGGGACAAGAAAGAATATCGATACTACAAACGAGAGGGATAGAAAACTCTACCTCAATTGGAGTTCTTGTGACAATCGCCGGCAAGGAATTTGTTAGAAATTTCGGCAGCAACCTGCCAAAAATAGGAGAACTGCACTAACAAGTGCCAACAACAACAACAGCAAGAATCCATCCTCACACCTCCTACAGACATAAACTACCAATTTAGATTTTGCGAGAATTAAAAAGAGTGCGCGGTATACCTGCCGATGCGACCACAAGCGGTGGTCAAGGCCCTGATAGTCGCGCGTCACTGATTATCGTCGCTCGCTTGGGCTGGCACCTACAGAACCCAAAAAATAGTCACTATCGATGACAAACGACTCGGAACACTAAAAAGAGGAAAACATAGGCTTACCCACTGACGCGAAGCTTCAATCGTCGCGCGACACCGCTCGTCCATCCTTTACTGCACCTCACCGCACCTCGACGCCCATCAGTCTGAAGTCAAACACTCTCTCGCTGCACCACAACCCGTTCAGTTGCCACTAAACCCGCCTCATGAGACCACCGAACCACCACCTGAAGCCGCGTACCCAGCACCACCACACCACACTCACGTCGTGCCACCACCACTGCACACACACCACCACCACTGCACACACGGCACCACCACATCACGCCGCGCACAGCTGCGCGCATGAAGGAGGGGGAAAGAGGGATATAAGTCGAGTGAGAGAGGGAGAAGCCGAGAGTGGTGTGGGGAGAGAGGAGAGGGGAGATGCACAGAAGAGGGAGAGGGAGAGAGGACAGTTCGGGAAGAGGGGGAGGGGGAACTATCGGCACAGAGAGAAGAGGGCGGAGGGAGGTGGCTGCCGCGGGTGAGGGAGGGAGAAGAGAGCCAAGAGAGAGAAGAGAGTAGGGAGAGCCGGTGCCGGAGAGATGAGGGATGATGGGGAGAAGGGATGTCAGTGGCGCTAGGGTACGGGGAGGGGAATATGTCGGGGGAGGGAGAAGATGAAGGGGAAAGGACTCCCCCGTAACACTGTATCTATATTTATTTTATTTTAAATTAAAATAATTTTCATTAATTGATTTAAATGAATTCAAATAACCCACAAAGCTTTCGAACAACCCCCGACAACCGAGACGAAACCCGAATTCCACAACAACAACTTGCTTGCAATCAAAACACAAAACCTTACAAACCAAGACTTTCCTCACTCAAACAGGGTTGGTAGAATAAAATATGAGTCGCAGGGAACCGAATGACAATAAAATTAAATCCCGAAAAAGATTTAATCGATCAATATTATTTTGTTTTTGAAATGAAGGTAAGACGACTTAAAATTTTCGGAGTGTGACAAACTACCCTCTTTACAAAAATTTCGTCCTCAAAATTTTCAATGTAGAAGAACCGAAACATAACGCCACGAAGAGAACGATGCCCAAAAGCACCAAACACTTGGATGAATTCGCGACTAGAACCGGCAACAACGACAAGGAGGTTACCAACCGAAACAACTCCACCAACGAACAAATAATGCCAAAAAGATCCACAATAGACAATAGTTTCATCTAAAACAACGTCCAACAACAACCGCAAACCGAACAAACCACCAACTTCCTTAAACGCGCAACACGTCGCAACACGCGAAACACTTTGCAATGCAAGGAACGTCAATAAAGAACCGAACGCAAGCAAAAGGAAAACGTCCTCGAGAGAGATATAAACTTCCAAAGAAATGGTTTTCGCACAACCATAGGTTCCCAAACCGATCAAACAAGCTAGAAACGTGCATTTTCGAACAAAAACACGATACAGTGGTCAAACTGCAAGAATCTTGCCCCGAAAAATTTCAAAACAATTTCACAAAATTCTAGAACATGCCACGACACAATGTGGACATGTCGGGAAAATTTCCAAGTGCCGAAACGCCAAGGATACGAGGGGATACAATACGGATACGCTGACACACGAAGGATACACCTAGGATACACCGACACGCGAAGGACACACCGAGGACACGCCGACACGCCAAGGATACGCCGAGGACACGCCGATATGGTAAGGATACACCGAGGACACGCTGATACGGTAAGGATACGCCGAGTGCACACCGGTACGATAAGGATACACCGATACACCAAGGATACTCCTAGGACACGCCGATACACCAAGGATACTCCTAGGACACGCCGATACGCTAAGGATACGCCTAGGGTACTCCGATACGCCGAGGATACGCCGAGGGTACTCCGGTACGGTACCGATACGCGAATACGGTACGGATACGATACAGACACGATACGAATACTCCGATTTTTCTAAATATTTTTCTAAAATTTTCTGGAAAATAAAAGAGTGATTTTCGACTACCGCAAAGAAGTCCACAACAATTTTATCACCACGAACGCGCAAAACAACCCCAAAATAGGTTTTCGAGCAAGGTAGGAATAATCCAACCGATACGAAGCAGGATTTAAAAATAAGATAACCCGCAAAGGATGGTCACACAACAACCGTACCACCCGAATCACACCAAACGACCACACCACCACCAAAAGAAGAACCGAACAGTCAAAATCTCACAAACCAACCCGCACACACCTAGCGCGGTACCAGAATAACTAAGAAGTTTGATTTGAGATGTGTTGGCCAGTCACCTTCTCAAAACAATCCTTCATGTTCATTCCTACACCACATGACATGGACTACGCACACCGGTCACGTCAAACATCACCACAATCTAAGTCAGTGCAGTCGACTTCAATAGACACAAACATTCTAATCCAACACTCACAACACGGCTGCACAACACCAAAGTAAACTCGTCTCACTGATCACACCAACCACAAACCAATCCCACAACACACTCTCAAAAAGCTCAAAAGGAGACAACATCGCGGAACGAAAGTGTCCAAGCGCAAATGGACACGGCGCCAACGGATACAACAACAATCTAGATTCGCACGAGGACACGACGAACAAGAACGAACGTAAGAAAGCAACCCGCAAGACAAGAATGCGCCAAACAAGGATACGATTTCCAAAAACAAGCTCTACGAAGTAGATGATTCTTCACAAGCGAGACGAACAATACATCACCACTACAAGATGTGTCACGACCACCGATGCTCCACGAGCAATCGATAGGAAAACGGAGAAAGCCAACTATGACATCACGAGTAGAAAATAAGGAGCCAGAAGATTTCCCGAACAATACACAGCTTCAGTAATCGTAACTAACAGCCAAACGAGAACCACGAGAAGTTAATCGCACATCACCGAAAAACAAGAAATCCTATCGACGACTAGGATACGGAAAAAGCGCACGCGACAATATTTCCAACAATGATGGTAGAGACCATCGATCAAGCACATCGATCCAAGAGATTCGAAGAGTCAACAAGTAGCCAAGGAATGGCATCCGCTCACCGATCCAGCAAAGGTAAAACAAGGAGGAATTTGACATGCCGAAAGAGACACACTGCCTATGACACACCACTACCAAGACGAAGCCAAAAAGACTTCCCAAACATAACTCACCTCCTACAACATTATGCCCAAATGAGAAAGCAAACTCTACTCTCGTCTTCAAATCCCAAACAAACACACGGTACCTCAAGCTGAAACCAAATCATCCCAAAATAAATCTAACTCCCAGACTACTCAACAAACCCTATTAACCAACCAAGACAATTTTAGCACAAATCCATCTCCCAAGTCATTCTACAACCCAATTAGCCAAAATGCAACTGCGACCACAAGGCAATAAGTACAACGCAATCCCTATGGGACTTCAAACCACAAGTCAAGATCAACTCTTGCATCAAACAAGTACAAAGAACTATCATCACTAATCATTCGATACTAGTCCGTAAGGAGAACCTACTAACCCAAAGACACTTTACGTCTCAAGTGAATCACACACAACCTATACTATGACAAGGCTTTACTACACCGAGATATTCTCACTTTCCAAAGAGGATCACAATCACTAGACCACTAAGTGCTAACATATCAACGAGCCACTACTAGTCACAATCCCATAAGCAAGGTTATCCTAAGATCTCGCAGCTCGCAGAAGGAACTATACGCATCAGGGAGACCCAATCAATTTCCAAGGGGAAACAACTATCAATCGCAAGGCTAACAAGTAAGAGGCCTATCGCGCAACGAGAAAAGAAGTCAAAACTTAACCACCGAGAAAGGGGTAGACATCAACGGTGCAAACGACAAGTTCCAGATACCAACGTCAAGAGGAACGACACTCTTCTACAAGGAATATCGTACAAGGAATTCATCTGGGATCACATGAGAGAGAGCTCAAGAGATGGTTAACCAATCGTAAACAGATTCATCATCCTTATTAGAAGGGCAAACAAGAATCAATCAACTGACTACCGCAAAGTTCCACCATTTGCCACTAAGAAGTAGGCTCAAAAGTCATGACGAAGACAACACGACTCCACTTCCTACAAAGGAATAGGCTCGACAAGCCACGGCTACAACCACCAACGATAGATATCGAGGAACGAGAGGCTAACTCACCACTAGAACAAACGAAGAGACTCGTTTACACTCTAAGAACTGGGAACTCGAGATAGTTCATCGCGATAGAATAGGTGACACCACTATCAATAAATAGGGTACAATAGGAACACACAAGTCCAATATCGACAGGATCCTCTAACAAGTGCCAAAACAGGCCCAAAAGTCACCTCAACATCTGCAGAAAACGAGTTCGAATTTCTAAAAGAACGACAACAAGACCAACTCGAAGGAGTAGACATCACAAATTTCTAAACCATTTTGTTATTTCGAGTTATAAAAACTTGTTGTTTGATAAGATCTATGCAATGCACACACATTCAATGCCTAGATACACATGCTATGCACCCTAAATGCAATCCCTCAGAGCTACTGTCACGCCCCGGATTTTCAAACCATTTTTTTT
>NMUG010002285.1:0-16219 GCA_002855965.1 Monotropa hypopitys | reverse complement strand
TTTCCCTAATCACTGAAAAATCATTATGTCTCATTTCTCTTTTAAATATCTTATTGATTCAAAGTCTCTTCTCAAGAAATTCTTTTAAATCTCAAGGATCAATAGGATCCATTTCAAACCCATACTCATCATAACTCATCCCAAAACCATAATAGCCAATGGTCATTTAATTCCGTTGACCAACATTATGACAGATCCGTAACCTCGTGAAACATTCCCGATAGGTACACATGTAATGAACCAATGGCCACTCATAGTATCATCCCAGCAGTAGGGATCTATACATCGCTCTTACATTTGCCTTGGATCTAGGTACAACACCACTATATTTGCTTTGGGGCTAGGCATAATACTCCTACATTAGCCTTGGGATTAGGCTGCAAGGCTATAATAGTATGATCTGAATCTTTAACACATTTCTTTGTTTTCTTTCATTGAAATCATTTTCCTTTTTACTCTTCCTTTCAAAATACCTCTTACTAATTTACAATCTCTTGCCTTGAAATCATTTCCATATTATAATAATCAAAAACCATCTCTTTAGTCTTTTTATCATGCTTGCTTTTATATTTCAAAACACTATTTTATATCACAAAACTTATCTTTTAACCCTTTGCCTTTCAAATACATGTGATCCTTAGGTTTTTCATCTCTTCTTCCAAAATATTTCGAAACACATACTTATAATATGAAAAGTAATAACTGCTCTAAATTATACAGTCCTAATAAGTATTCACCTGAAATACAATGATCTATTAAATAACTTGTTTGTCTTCCCGATAAGCCGTTGATGTCGGCCCCTCCACACCTATAATAACCAACAAACTCTATAAGAATCAACATTCAAAATATATGCATGTTTATTCTATTTTCTTATTTCCTCATCAACTTATAAATAACCTTTTATAATTCCAAACTTGATTTTTAAAAATAATATGATTTAGTAACACTGATTAGGTACTGGTCTATAGCCCAAGTTATCTCCTAAAAGTTCTTGACCAAGTCCCAAGCCTTAAAATCAGAATTAGAACTCACTGTCAGAACCAGAGGCCAACCGACCGATGCACCGGCTACACCACCAGTGGCACCAGTGTCTAGCCCGGTGCTGGGCCCAGTCGTGGCCTCGATCTACAATCTCTGGGTTTCCTCAAATTTTTTATTTTGATCTGATTCAGCTATTAAATCTTATATGATTTGCCTCAAATTTAAAATGTATAATCTACAAATGATATGCAATAATTCTATAAAATTAGATTGGGTCGAACTTACCTCAGTTGGTTGTATCGAAAATCAGAAGCTATTTGCGAATATGAGTTCCTCTTCTCTCTAGCCACTGTTTATTATCTTCCCCAAATTCCTTTGCAATTCCAGCCCTCTCTGATCCTCTCCTGAACTATTTCTCTCATGAGTAAACCCCTTCTCTCTCTCTCTCTCTCTCTTACAGCTATATTTTGATTTTATGAATTTAGTTCCTATGACTATACAGTCATAACATTTGTATATGAGTATTACGTATACATATATATACTTATTCTTTATTCATTCAGATTTTTGACAACACATGACTCTACGACACCTCTCCATTACATGTAGATAATCTCATGTCTCATCTTGCCACGATGAACAAAAGATACAAGTTTGTATCCGTCGACTCACACAGCCACAACACCTCGCATTAAAATTCGACACACATCACTCAATTTCCATTTTCATCTTTATTACTGATGGCGTTGATTTCTGACCTCTCCTTCCTTGCTCCTCTAATCCTGCAGGAACACTTCTTGATACCGGTGCGATGCCTGCCAAGGAGCCTCCGATGTCAAAGTCAGTTGAGTTTTCAAAGAGATAGATAGAGAATTGGGAGATTGTGTGATATTCAAAGTTTTTCGTACCTCATATTGTGGCCATTACCGTCATTATATACTGCTCCCTTATTTTAGGAAGGTCTACGAGATTATATGCAACGTTTCCTTATCCATTACCCCTGCTCCCGTGATTGTAGGCTGGCATTCCGAGTTTCTGTTTTGACTTAGATGAGTTCTTCTTTTGAATAATAACGTGGTGGAAAACCTTGGCCACAAATATCCAAGCCGAGGTGCCTCCGACCGGGCTTAACCTCAGGGCTGACCTAGATATGACCATTTCAGGGCTGACCTCAGATCCGCCCCATAGTGCTGAGGTGCACCCCGAGCTAACTTCAGCACGAATGCTGAGATTCCAGACTAACATCCCTTATCAGCTACTCCCCTGTTTTTTACCAGTAATAGATGGATGGCGCTATTCTGGGAAAACACATTCTAACTAGCCGCCACATTATGGGTACTCGCGCTCATTTAATGTGTGACGCGAAATGTCTTCTTTTGTCACGTGGCCTAATCAAGCCCGTTATACATGGACGAGGGGACGAGGGGGATCAAGTGGCTCTTGGATTACCCTAGGGAAACTGTTTCTCTTCTCTCACTGCTGCTTTAAAAGACGCACCCCTGCTCATTCCCTCCAGACTTGTTGAGCACCTTCCTGTCATCTAGGTACGTTCTCTCTCTTTCTACCTGTTTCCTTTGATTTCGCATCCCTAGGAACATGTCTGGCTTAGAACTCATGGTGACCGTGAGTGACGATACAGAAGAGGAAGTGCCTCTCACGGGCCGAGAGGGTAGGGTTTTAGCCATAGCAGATGCTCCGGTAGGAGGCGAGCCAGTAGGAATCTCTGAAGAGTCCCCCGTCCCGCTATATTCTAGACCAAAATTTTATTGTTCCGCTCTTTCCCATCCTTCTATAATTGACTCTGATGCCTTGGATGTTATCCGTCGTTGGTTTCAAATTCTCGAGTTTGACCGTCTCAGGATCCCCGGCCCGGACGATGGAGCTTGTGATAGTTATCCTGACGAAATTTGTATTTACCAGGACGCTTTGGAGGCTAGCTTACGGCTTCCTTTCCCAAAAATTATAAAGAAAGTTCTTTCTAAATTTGGTCTAGCCCCTAGGCAACTGGCCCCCAATGGGTACAGGCTTTTCATCAGTTGCTCCATTTTGTGGTTAGCTTAGACAGATGGCCAGAAGTCTTTGAGTGTGTCCTCCTTTTGTCATTTATTTTCTATCAAAGAGGTTCCTTCTACCGAGGGCTGGTGGTACTTCAGTAAGAGACCGCACTCCCAATCGGTTGTTGGCAAGCTTCCCTCAGCAGTTAAGAGACGGAAAAACAAATTTTTCTTTATTGGTGGCTCTGGGTATGAGTCTCAGAGCTGGGAAGATGAGCTCATCCCCCGAGTGCAGAGGAAATGGGGGATACTCTCGTCACTTTGTGAGCACTAAGCAACTTATTTCAGTCGATTTGTGGACTTTTTCTCTGTTTATCCATTTTCTAACATTTGTTTTCTCCGCGCGTTTCAGCAAGGGAGAAACCATCTATCTCCTTGGAACAGAAGGAGTTTGTTGAGTGTGTACAGAATCACAGTGCTAAAGACCCAGACCAACTCGTCTCCTCAGAGAGTCTCGCTATTTATCGCCTCGACCCAGAAGTTGGAAGTGAGGCATTGCTTTTAGAGAGAGGTATTTTGTCCGTATTCCTTTAGGTTTCAATTTGAGCTAATCCTTGAATTATCGTTGAAACTGTAGAGACGTTGGATCAGATAATGGCTCGCAAAATAAGCAAAGAGGCCTTGGCTCGTCTAAAAGCTGATAGGGGTAATCTGATCCCCGGTCAAGCTGCTGTGAAAAGGAAGAGAACCATTGGGGTGTCCCTCAGGTTGTCTCTTTTGCCCTTCCTCTGAACGTTGCTGCAGCAGTTCCCTCTACAGAGGAACTCGGGGCACGAAAATCAATGGATGAGCTGGGGTAACCCTCTTAGGCTGACTTGAAGAAACAAAGGGTGGTCCCTTCCCGGAAGAGTGGTGAAGACAAAGCAGGGAAGGCTTCCGGGAAGGCTCAAGTGAAAAACGATGGGCCCATGGGTTTTTTTTTACAACGATCATGCCTTTACCAAGGCTAAATGCATCACGTCAAGAGTTGACATGAAGTATTTAGCTGACCAACCATATGCCACCATTTGTCAGCAATTTGTGGTTGAGCTGAGCAGGGTAAGTTGCGTATGCGTATTCATTCTCTAGGAGTTGTAATATTTTCTTATGAGGTATTTATACTTCCCTCTCATTAGGTTTTTACGAAGGGCGTTTTTATAGCCCAATAGGCGACTAAGTCCTCACAACAGCAGGAGGAATTGATTAGAAAAAATCTGGATATTGAGCACCAAATCAGGCAAGCTCAGTCTAAAAGAGATGCTGCAGCACTGAATTTGAGGAAGAAGGAGATGGAGCTGGAGCAGTTGGTGAAGGAGAAACTTGTCGTTGAAGAAAAGTTGAAGTCTGAGGAGGAGAGGGTGAAAATAGAGGTGGCTCATTGTGCTCGTCTGTCTCAAGACTTGGAAAAAATTGCTGCGGAGAAGATCCAGGGGGAAGAGAGAGCCTCTGCTACCCAGATCAAGGCTGAAGAATGTCTCAATCAGCTCCGGGAGATCCGGAACAAGGAGCTACAAGAGCATGTGGAAGAGGTGACGTCGAGCTACTTCGAGGGTTTTGAAGAGATGCGACGTCAATGCATCAGAAAATATCCGGACCTGGATTTTAGTACCCAGCAGTTTGAGATAGTTATGGAGGATTCCACCGCTATTGATGAGGGAGGTGATGATTTGGATGTTGAGGTTACCTCTCAGAATCCCAACTCTGATCCAATAGACCTCCCGGCTTCAAACGAAGTCGATAAACTTATTCATGATGCTATGGCTTTTGTTGACGCGGAGACTATAGTTGATAAGGAAAAGTAGATAATGTTTTGTGAAAGTTTTGATTTCCCTTGAACTATCCTTACCGACTGAGCTTGGTTTTTTCTGTAATTTTTGTCAAGTTTTGGGTTGAACTTAACTTTTCTGTTTCTTGTTTTTAATGCTGTTAAGTTTTATGTTTTGTCGTCTCATTGTAGTGCTCTTAGCATGTGCCTTAGCACCCCTTGCCTTGGCGATTTGAATTATATTGTAGAGTGAGCTGAGCTGCATCGTGATGCCAAGCTCACTTGTGCCTTAGCACCATTTACCTTAGCGATCTGAATCATGAAGTAGCATGAACTGAGTTGCACCGTGGTGAAGAGCTCACTTGTGCCTTAGCACTTATCGCCTTAGCGATTTTAATGATGCCATAGCATGAACTGGGTTGCACCGCAGTGCAGAGCTCCCTTATGCCTTAGCACTTATCGCCTTAGCGATTTTAATGATGTTGTAGCATGAATTGGGTTGTAAAGTGGTGCAGAGCTCCCTTGTTCCTTAGCACTTATCGCCTTAGCAATTTTAATGATGCCGTAGCATGAACTGAATTGCACCGTGGTGCAGAGCTCCCTTATGCCTTAGCACTTATCGCCTTAGCGATTTTAATGGTGTCATAGCATGAACTGGATTGCACCGTGGTGCAGAGCTCCCTTGTGCCTTAGCACTTATCGCCTTAGCAATTTTAATGGTACCGTAGCAGAAATTGGGTTGCACCGTGGTGCAGAGCTCCCTTGTGCCTTAGCACTTATCGCCTTAGCGATTTGGCCGTGGTGCTGAGCTGACCTGTGCCTTAGCACTATTCGCCTTAGCGACTTGAATCAAGCCCTAGCATGAGGTTGATCTGCATCGTAATGCTGAACTTACTTGTTCCTTAGCACTTAATAACACATACAATGTTAGTAAGAACGAGTAGAGTCTTGCATTAACATTCATTCATACCGAGGAGACAACTTATTTATTGAAAATCAAGACAGCACAACTTTGAAATTAAAAAGTAAAAAGTCCAACTCAGACTTGTAATGAAACCTTATGACAAGGGTAGTTTTACATGGTTTGCCTAAGGGCTTTGGCAAATTTTCAAACGTTACCTGTCGTTGTTTAACAGTCCATCCTTTTTTTTCTCCATCTCCTCTACTCTGCCTTCTACTAGCAACGCCTCTCGATGATGCCTGACGGAGAGGTTGTAGCATTTCCAAGCTATTTTTTGATCTCCTTTCATCTTCCTCACCCCTTCGGGAGTGGGGAACTTAACCTTGAGGTGATTTGTGGAAATCACCGCCTTGATTTTGTTCAAAAATACCCTCCCAAGGATGGCATTATATGCAGAGGGTGAATCCACTACCAGGAAGTCCACCACGGTAGTCACTTGGTTGCCTTCTTCTCCCATAGTCACTCGGAGGGCAATTTCCCCCTTTGGATAAACTCTCCCCGGTAAACCCCACCAGCGGAGATGCCACTGGCCTTAGCCTTTCTCTCCCCAGCCTCAGCTGATCAAATGCATGCAAGAAAAGAATATCAGCTGAGATACCGCTATCAATAAGTACCCTTCTTGTCTTAAAATTGGCAATGACCATGTGCACCACAAGTGGATCATCATGTGGGTATATCATCCCTTTCTCGTCCTCCTCGGAAAAAGTGATTAGCACACCTGACCTCTTGGGATTCTTACTTGGCCTTTCCACAGCGCACACTTCCATTGGGTCTTCTGACCTCAAACTTCTTAGATGAGCCTTCCGAGCTGAGCTAGATGAACCACCACCGGCAGACCCACCGTGAATAACCCTTATTTCACCTATAGGGTCATTGTTCTCTGGGACCCTCGCTCTTTCTTCTCGGCGCTGCCCTCCTCTCTGAGGTCCTTGATCTCTCTTGTCAACGAATCTTCGCAAATGTCCTCTCTGGATGAGGTCCTCAATCTGACCCTTCAGGTCGATGCAATCATTAGTATAATGACCATGATCGCAGTGAAAACGGCAATATTTATCTCTGGGGCGTTTGTCGGGGTTACTCTTAAGTTTTCCAGGCCATTTCAAGTCCGGATCATCTCTCAAGTCACCTAAGATGTGCTCCACTGATGCTACCAACAGAGTGTATTGCCTATGTTTCTCAGGGGGCCCTACAAATCTCCGGGGTGAGCCCCTAGGCTCTGGCCTCTTTCCTCGGTAATCCTGCATCGTTCCCCTTGGGGAACCTTTGCTCTTGCGGTCAACTTGAACTGGTGCTGGCACAGCAGGGGCCTGACCCTGGCTCCCCTCATCGCGCCCCCTGCGCACGTTGAGCGCCTCCTCTGCATTCATATACTTCTGAGCTCTGAGCATGACCTCGGCCATATCCTGTGGCGGGTCCTGCGTCAGACTAAACAATAGAGCTCCTGACCATAGGCCTTAAATGTAAGCCGTCATTGCCATTTTATCATCAGATCTCTCAATTTGCATGGCTTCCTGGGTGAAGCTAGTTGTATACTCCCTCACAGACTCCCCTTTCTTCTGCCTTATTGTCAAAAGATACGTGTCTGGCTTCACGTACCTCAGACCTGCTATGAAATGACTAACAAATTTCTAACTCAACTCCCTAAAACTGCCAATGCATCTGGGGCTTAATTTGTTGAACCACATTCTGGCACTCCCCTTGAGGGTGACTGGGAAAGCTCTACACATAACTTCGTCCGGCACAGCATGCAGGGTCATCAAATTTTTATAGGTCTCCAAATGATCCAGCGGGTCCGTGGTACCACTGAATGATTCAATGACTAGCATTTTGAACTTGGTTGGCAATGACAGGTCCAACACTCGTTGAGTAAATGGTGAGTCAGTGGTCTGCACCAATTCCTCCACCGTAACCGGAGCCTGGCCTGAACGCGCCTCTAGATTTTGTCGATTTGGGCCTGCATGTCTGTCAGAAGATCTTCCTCTGGCCTTTTCAAGGGCTATTTAGCTCCCCTCAGGGTTCCACTCGCGTGTGGCTCTTGATGTTGAGATTGATCATCTGTCCTCCGGCCCTCATTCTCTTCCAATCTTTCATTGTTTCCTTCCAGATCCCGTGGGATCTCTCCATTGACCCCTACCGGATGGTTTGGATTTCCTCTGCCTGGCTGGCCCCTCAAAACCTGGTTTTCTCGGCGTACTTCTTCCAAACTTTTTGTCAGAGCCTCTACCTGGCGCTGCATGGCCATGAACATCTCTGGAGTAATTGCTAGGAGGTCTCTATGATTGCTTCCTGTCATTGATCGTGTATTTACCATTCAGACATCTGCCACCAAAGAAAGAAACACACGTTTTCCACAGACGGCGCCAACTGATGGCGTTGATTTCTGACCTCTCCTTCCTTGCTCCTCTAATCCCTCAGGAACACTTCTTGACACCGGTGTGATTCCTGCCAAGGAGCCTTTGATGCCAAAGTCAGTTGAGTTTTCAAAGAGATAGATATAGAATTGGGAGATTGTGTGATATTAAAAGTTTTTCGTACCTCATATTGTGGCCATTACCATCATTATATACTGCTCCCTTATTTTAGGAAGGTCTGCGAGATTATATGCAACGTTTCCTTATCCATTCCCGCTCCCATGATTGTAAGCTGGCATTCCGAGTTTCTATTTTGACTTAGCTGAGTTCTTCTTTTGAATAATAACGTGGCGGGAAACCTTGGCCACAAATATCCCAGTCGAGGTGCCTCCGACTGGGCTTAACCTCAGGGCTGACCTAGATATGACCATTTCAGGGCTGACCTCAGATCCGCCCATAATGCTGAGGTGCACCCCGAGCTGACTTCAGCACGAATGCTGAGCTTCCAGACTAACATCCCTTATCAATTACACATTTCAATTTCAAGTTTTAATTCTTACATTTAAACCCCCACAACTTATTATTTCCTATAAATACCTCCTTAATCCATTGCATTCTCTTATTAAAACTTCAACAATTCCAAAAATTTCCATAAAATTCTTGATTAATTTTTAAATCATTATCTTAAGCTCTAACAATAAATTTTAAATACTTAATTCCATTTAATAATATTTTTAATTATTATTAATCTCAATTGTTAATCATTAATGACCCTATAATGAAATATAGGTCTCACAATCATCCTCGAGAACATAATTTCCATCCTCGTTGGATCCTATTCTCCTCTTCTATGACAACAGAACTAGAAAATTGAGAAGAATCTCTCCTGAACTATCCTCCTCTATGGTACTCTTATCATCCCCCTCCATAACATCCAGATCAACTCCAATAGAAGTACCCTCTAATGGGACAATGGTAGCACTCGAGATGGGAACTAAAAAATTGCGCTCAACCAAAGGAAAAATGTTACTATCATAATAGGCTTGGACAATGTCGTAATCACAAGTAAAGGTGTTGTGCTAACAGACTCTAGCTAGTACAACTTGGAAAAAACTAGGATAGGGAGAATGGAGGTAGGCTGAGTAGGTATAGAAGTGGCCACCATAGAACCGGTAACAATAGGTGACAACATCAGCGTAGAAGCACTATCACCCTCTGGTGGTATAGAAGGAGTGGCTGAGGTAGGAAGAGGTATGGTCTCGGCAGGTCTCATAAAAGGTGGGAAGAAGCACTACTACCCTCTTATCTTTGATCATGATCTTCTCTCTTCCCCTTATGTTTTTCCAAAATATTGAGGATTTTTTTATGATTTGAGTTTGTGGGCCTAATAGACCTTTTAATTTATTGAGGGTTTGTGTTCATTTGTGTCTTGTTGGACTCCATATGGCTTTAATTTCATGATCCCTAAACTAATTTGAAGAAACCCCAACTTTGACAAAATCCTAGATTTAGGTCATCATAAAATTGACAAATTGGTTTGAGAATAATGACTATTTGATGTGAAAATTTGGTCTAGTAGCCATGTTGAAAAGTCATATTTTAGGTCAAATTGAAAGATGAGGAAGGTTATTGCCCTAATCTAGATGAACTGAAAGAATGAATGAAATGAATGTGTTATTTTGCCTTAACATTATAGATGAATTGGGTTGGCTATATATATTCGGCAATTTCGTTCCCTGAGTAAATTCATACCAACGACATTGCGCAATGGGGGATTAACTGATCTCTCCTGATGGGTCGAAAAGATACTAGGAAACTTATAGGTAGTATAACCGACGAGCTTCTATCTTGAAAATAGATAAAACATAATAAATCTTGATGATATGAGATATTGATTGTGATGGTCTCTTGATTTCGTCAAGGTTGATATTGGACTCTATTGACTTCGTCAATGTAGAGATGATAGAACTTAATAGACACAACTCCTTTGATTTTGTCAAAGTTGAGCATTTTATAAAGGATTAGAATTTTATAACTTATCTCCTTTGATTTTATCAAAGCCAACACCTTGGGAAAATATCACAAGTTGTATTTGAGAAAGGAAAGAATGGTTTTGAGTCAAATGATTTTAGAAATGAAATGAGATCCTCATACATGCATATTTTACCTTCCTTGTACTAGCACTCACTCACCCTAATTTTAAAGATACTTGGATAGAGATTTCTCTAATAGGCTTTGCCTAACACTCTGTTTTTAGGTGTTAAGACACGGTCATGGGTTAGAATTGGACATTTTGGGTCTTGGCATACATTAGAGCTTGGCATCCCCATAGTAGTTGGATAGGTTGTTTTACTATCATTTGTTGTATTTTTCTATCTTTTATTTTGGATGTACTATAACAGTTTTATAAACTTCAATTCATATTTGTGGATGTGGATGTTTTCTCCTTGTATCCTTCTCACTTATCATGTAACTAATGGAAATTTAGTATGGTTGGTAGTTATTCATCTTCTCTTTTATGATTTTATATTCATTTAAGAAAAAGATGGTTTGACAATCCGAGTCATTACAATTGGTATCAAAGCTTTCATTTTCAAGCCTAGGGACATTGGGGAGACACTTAGTCTCAATAGGTCAACATGATCGATACAACTCAACTCTGAAAAATTACTACAACTGCTACTACAACTCAACTGCATAAACTTCAAGCAAACTCAAAGTGTGAGCTAAACATCCTCTCAAATATAGAAATAAAGAAAAGACTCACAGACTCCAATAACTCTACAACATCTCATCTGTTGGACTAGACTAAATTGTGGACTCTAGCTCGATCACCTAAAAAGAAAGGTACAAGTGTGCATCAGCGATGACGGTTGATGAATACGTATAGAAATACATAATAAAGATAAGTAAAAATATCTAAGGATCATCATTTCCAAAATATGTCTTTATATTCTCAAAACTCATCTTTAAGTGAATAAAACTCTTTTTCTTGTATAAGTTACAACACTGAAAAGCATTTCACATTTTCTTTTTTAATATCCTCTTCTCAAAACTTTTTACTTCCAACGCACACCAAAATCCCATTTTTCTATATTGAATTACCAATTCCTATTGTTTATCATGTTTATTTAGAAACTTCTTTCCAATGATCATCTCGATCAATCATCCATCTCATTACAATCTACAACTTATTTCAATAACTATAATAGCCAAGGATCATTCAATTCCGCTGACTAGCGTTATGACAGATCTGTAACCTCGTACATCATTCCCGATAGATACATGAGATATGATTCAAGGGCCGCTCATAATATCGTCCCAGCGGTAGGGAACATATACACCTTACATTATAAGCCTAGGACCAAGGCTATCACCTTACATTATAAGCCTAAGGCCAAAGCTATCACCTTACATCTTAAATCAACTTCTTTCAAACATTTAATCATTTTCCAAAACCATTTATTATCTCAAAACCTCCTTTTTTAACCATTTTCAAACATATGTGATCCATAGGGTTTTAATTTTTTTTTAACATAATTCAAAATATCCATTTGTACTAATAATAATATATAGCTTATCTAAACTATACAAGTCTATGAAAAATATTCACCTTTGATGATTTTTCCAAAAATGTCCAGGCTCCTCAAACACCTATAATAATCCCAAATTGCCCTTATAAGATTTTGCCATAATAACATTCTAAAATATATACTAAAATCCCAATTTTTTCATCATTTCTAAAATTTCATATTTCTCCCGAGACTCAAGATATTGATATCTTGGGCAGATATTGCTCTAGATATTACTCTAGATATTGCTCTAGATATTACTCTAGATATCGATATCTTGCTCCTACCCAAGATACCAATATCTTGACTAACCCAAGATAGCAATATCTTGCTCCTGCCTAAGATACTGATATATTAACTAATCCAAGATACCGATATCTGAGGCTTATGACAGAACATCGAAGGACAATGTGCTACTTCTTGGGTTTGGTTCCAAATCTGATTTTTCTCAAATTAACATATCAAAACTTAACCGATTAACCTCAAATTTGGAACATACGATCTATGAATGGTTTTGCTACACTACTGCATTTTTATTTTTGAAAATAGTTACCTGGTTCAAATAAAATCCAGAAGTTGTGTTGCACTTGGTTCTTCTTCTTTCTTCCTCACTTACTGTTCTGGATCGAATTCAACCTATCAAACCAACACCGATTCTTCTCAAATTTGGAACATAGAAACTAGAGATAATTTGCCACAAAACTGTATTTTTAGATTTCAATTGGTTACCTCAATTGATCAGAATAAAATTTTGAAGATTTTGACGCGACCTTGGTTCTTCAACCCTTAAGCACTATTCATCATCTCTATCCTCCAGATTCTGCAACTCCTTCCACAGCAACTCCAAACCCACGAATTCTCTCTCTTAAGCTCAGTTACTTCCTCACTCAATCACTTACACAATGACACACCATTAACAACTTTTCTAGAAAAAATCAATTCTTTACAACTCTTCACAAATGTTGACAACACAACTTCATGCAAATCAATTCCCAAATATTCATACACGTATCATCATGCATATGCCTCTGAATCATAAGTCTTTGTCACCTTACCTCCATTCACAATACACATAGCACAATTCTTTCTTTTGCTTCTAAACCACATAATCCACCTTATATTTCTAACCTTTGCATTTTGACCCCGAAGAACTATTTCAAACTTATAATTAGACTTATTAAACCTTTAATAACACCAAAACATTTCTCAAAGATTTCATAAAATTTCTCAAAATTTCCCAAAATTTCTTAATCATTTCTTAAACCCACAATTTTATTCTAAATCTCATTTATTTATTATTAATATCCTTAAAACACGACATCTAGAGTATTCTTTACACGATAGGTTCTTGTTCAAAGAAAACCAGTTATGCATACCTGACTCGAACCTCAGGCTCAAAATTATGAAGGAACTCCATGAGGAAGGTCATGTGGAAAGGTACAAAACTATCCAGTTGGTAAGCAATACCTACTTCTGGCCTTCTGTGCGGCGAGATATCACCAGGATCGTAGAACGGTGTAGAGTTTGTCAGGTCGCCAAGGGGACTGCAACCAACGTGGGTCTTTATTTACCTCTTCCCATTCCAGATCGTCCTTGGTCCAGGTCCAGTGTAAGCATGGATTTTATCCTTGGCTTGACGCGTACCCAGCGCGAATGCGATTCCATCTTCGTGGTGGTGGACAGGTTCACTAAGATGGCTCATTTCATAAGTTGCAAGAAGACCAACGATGTTGTTCATATCGCACAACTCTAGTTTCGAGAGGTATATAGGTTGCACGGCCTTCCATCATTAATTATTTCAGACAGAGTCTCCAAATTTCTCAGCTACTTCTGGAGATGTCTATGGAAGCTTACCAACACCAAACTAGATTTCAACAGTGCTTATCACCCTCAGACGAATGGGAAGACAGAAGTGATTAACCGTTCATTAGGGAATCTTCTGAGGTGCTTGGTGGGGGACCAATCGAAGTCATGGGATCATAAGGTGTATCAGGTCGAATTTGTCTTCAACCGCTCGATCAACCGCAGTACGGGACTCAGTTCATTTATGGCCAATTATGGATTTCAACCCTGGGCCCCTATTGATCTTGCCCCTGTCCCAGACATGCTGAAGGTTCACAAGAAAGCTGAAAACATTGTTACTGAGCTGTAAAATGTCCATTTACAAGTACACCAAAATTTAGAGAAGTTAGGGAATAAGTATAAGGCGTCAGCTGACAAGAAAAGACGTCCTGTAGAATTCAATTAGGGAGATTTTGTCTGGGTCGTGCTAACCAAAGACAGATATCCTGCCCACGAGTACAACAAGCTAGCAGCACGAAAAATCGGGTCGTATGAAATCATCGAAAAATCAACACCAACACCTATAAACTGCGACTTCCCAGCCACCTCAATATTTTAGACGTCTTTAACATCAAACATCTCTGGCCATACCATGGTGACAGTTCAGAGGAGGAAGAGGCACTCAATTCGAGGTCGAATTCTTTCCACCATAGAGAGGATGATGCAGACGAGATAGCTGAGAAATATTTGAGAGAAGCCGGATCCAGGACATGTAGTGCCGCACTCAAAGCTCGCGACAAAATTACTCCCTTAGCTTAATGTTTCAGCTCGGGGAGTCTGTTCACTGCCCGTTCTTCTCTACTCCAAAGCTCGACTAATCAATGTTATGGAAGTCCAAGCATACTGGAGTAATCGTCTCTTCTAGACGATCATTTTCGACCAACTTCGGAGTTAAAAGCTTATGTTCCCGCTCTGCCATGAGGAAAGATAATTCTGCCCGTCCACCCTCCTCTGCTCAGCTCTTCAATTTGGCATTGTTTCTCTATGTGCGGGAAACGCGTGCTTGACACATGTTCTCTTGACCCCACATGCTTTTTAATATTTTGTCTTTTTCTTATTCTGTTTTACCCAATGTGTTTACGATTTCTTTTTTCCTTTTGGGCCTAATTTGCCAAAAGCCCAGAGAATATACTTAAGGTTTCTTTCCTCTTTAGAGTTTTTCTCGTCGCCCTATAAATAGGGGTAATGTACTGATAAGGCAGTTGTTGAAATTAAAAAATTGCTCAAGCTTGTGTGCTTGTTCATCCTCATTCCCGGTTGATATTCCTTCTTAGGAATCAACAATTATGATTGTATTCTTCAGAATCAATAGATCAGCGAGCCTTTCTCTTGGTATTTGTGCGCAAATCAACATGCGAGAGGAGAATCAACTCTGGCATTCTAAGTGAATCAAGAGAGGCATTCTGTTTATCTTTCTTTTTCTATTTTTCCTTCTGTCCGTATTTGATAATCAGAAGTCCTTTCTCGATTATTCTTCATGTTCTTATTCCGTTGTGTGATTGAAGGCTGCAGGCGTATCACTCCCAATATCCACACTACATCAAACTGCCATTCTATTTCCAAAGTAAAATTAGTTTTAAGTCTCTATCATTGGGAATATGCCATAAACGAACAGTTCAAACAAATTCTTGTGGAATTACTTTGATAGCTCAATGTCAATGTTTTGTTTTTGTTTCTTATCCAGCATTTGAAATCTCTTCCACAAATAATAAACAGTTTGAAAAAAGAACCCTAGGTGTTGGGTGAAGGATCCGGAGTCATTTAAAAATTTAAAAATGTTTTGAAAAAATTTAACTCATTTGAATAAGTATAAATACTTCATCCAACTTTCTTATTCTTATTTGACACATTTACATGAACAAATAAAGTAGTTTGAATACAGATAAAGTAGTTTGAAAACAAATAAAATTTACAGAACAAAATAATAAAAATGTAAACCAAGTCGTGTATTTAGCACATTCTTCTTGAAACAAATTCGTCATCACATCGAACGTGTTGGAATAATGCTCGGAATTTGTCTCCTATGATGAAACGGTAAAACCTACAAACTTCGAAATGCCACCGATGTACACTTCAATTATTTTCTGTCTCACGCACACACACATACACAACACACAAACATACACACAAAGAATGAAAAAAAGAACAAAAATACAACTGAGTATTTTGTGCCCAGAATGCATGGAGAAGCAATATATAATGCTAAAAATGTGAAAGAAAACTACTACAACAAATGCAAAAAGTAATGCTGTCATTTAGACCACTTCATAGAGAAATTAATGAAG
Organism: Monotropa hypopitys; assembly: GCA_002855965.1. Classification (NCBI taxonomy): domain Eukaryota; kingdom Viridiplantae; phylum Streptophyta; class Magnoliopsida; order Ericales; family Ericaceae; genus Monotropa; species Monotropa hypopitys. The sequence continues at coordinate 426 of NMUG010002285.1, read as the reverse complement.
AAATTAATCGCAATCTTTTGAATTTTTTGGAGACCTTTCGGCTGCAATGTGTAGCACTCTGAATGCCCCTAATTCATTCACATCAAACTCTACAAATTCTAACACAAGATCCATGTCCATGGCAAGAAAAAACCGTCCACCACTCACATTTTCAAGAACTGGGTTCACTCTGTTGCCAAAATCCATGTCCATGAAGTTAGTACAATTATGCTGGCTTTCAATGTTTAACCTATCGATGAAATCAGCAATATGGTAAAAGGGCCGTGGGGAAGGAGAATTTTTAAGAACTGGGTCCACTCTATTCCCAAAATCCCTCTTCACCACCACCAACCCAAAAATCCATCCATCTTCTGGTGTTTTTTCACTGTTAATGACTCTCAACACTTCACAGAACCCTAATATATATATATATATATATATATATAT
>NMUG010002284.1:0-16224 GCA_002855965.1 Monotropa hypopitys | reverse complement strand
ACAAGAAAATTCCTATGGTTGTTTAAAATACCACCGGTTATCATTTTGGAATAGTTTAAATAATTCGGTAAAGAATTAACAGGAGTATGGAAATTAGAACAAATCTGGGAGGAGATGATTTTTGGTGTTAAAATAGGGTATTTAATTAATAAAACCTTAGATAGGAAGTTTGAAGGAGTTTGGATTGAGTTTAGATCAATTATTGAACTTATGGGAAAATTGGCTTAAAATGGCATATCGATATGTGAGTAGTCGACGAAGAACACATATCGATATGTGTTTGATTGCTCTCTTGTCTTTGGACCAGTGATGTTTTGCATATCGAAATAGGAAGACACATCGATAGGTGTGAATTGGCAGTGATCACGTATCGATATGTGGTAAGAGACTATATCGAAATGTGAAAATTAACTCTCTAGATTTGGCTGGAAAGGTTTGGCACATATCGATATATGCAGGAGCATATATCGATATGTGAATCTTAATAGGTATGATTGAGGATCAATCAATATGTGGAGAAATAAAGGATGGAATATCAAAATGTGAAGGAAATATAATTACATATCGAAATGTAAAGAATCGGTATATCGATATGCAAATCGAACACATGTGTCGTGAATAGAACACTCAGTGGAATTTTGGTTGTATTCAATTATGAATCAAACCATTCGGTCGATTCATTTCCTCAAAGTAATCATAGAAAACACAGAAAATTGAAGAGAGAGAGAGAGAGAGAGAGAGAGAGAAAAGTCGAGAGAGACTAAGAGGAAGAAACAAAGAAAAATTGAACGGGAAATCAAGCATAAGGGGTTCGAGAATTCAATTGGCGGGTAAGAACTACATCTCAATCCTTATTGATCAAGAAATTATGAATGAAATTTGGGTTTTTGTATGATTTTCAACTAAAATAGAGTTTAGATATAAAATAAGGGTTTTGAATAATTTTTTATGAATTGGTACAATCGGGGAAGTTTAAAGATGGTAAGATATGTTCTTGTGTGCGTTAGTGCATGTGGAACAGTTAGTTGCGTACAATTTATAGTTATATGTCTAGTTGTATGTAAATCGATTTAACGAAGAAGATGAACAGTGACTGTGAAATCTGAGTTTTTCTCTGAACATATCGCATATCGATATATGAATTGCTCATATATCGAAATGTGAAGATTAAATTATCAATTGATATGTGTTAAAATCCCATATATCGATATGTGTAACATATGAGAACCCATCGATATGTAATGAATAAAACGCATATCAATATGTGATGTCGGTGGGATTAATCGGTATGTGATGAATGAAACGCATATTCATATGTAGAACATGTGAAAACCATTAGATATGTGATGAGAAATGACGTATATCGATATGTGAGTTAAAGGGGTATATCGAAATGTGTTAGTGTGATCTGTGTGCAGAGGTAACAAATATCGATACACAGAAAGGAATCTGTTGGGGATTTTGGCAGTTTGAAGGAAAATGAAAATAAATCAAAATAAAATAAAAACAAATGAAATAAAATAGAATTAGATTGATAAGGATAAATAAGTCTTGTAATAGTTGTATTTATGCAATTCTTTTGCATTTGAGATATATTATTCTAGGTAATAACATGTTCGGGCAAGAGAATCATTCCCATATATATATTCTTCTTTGGGGGGAGGGGGGAGCATTTAGAACGAATACGATTTAAGGTTAAGTTTTGTATTATATATTAGGACTAATGATAGCCCGTGCCATCGGTACGGGATGACAGAATAGAAAGTACAACACAATACCTAAGAGTATGATGAAACTTTGGGTATTAATAGTGACTTCGGCACTAATTCATGACTTCGGCACTAATTCATGACTTCGGCATTAATTCATGACTTCGGCACTCATGATGAGTGATAACACTCGATCCGTGTTTTCGATATAGCCCGTACCGATGGCACAAGGCGACAAAATAGAAAACGTAACACAATACCCAAGGGTATAACAAAACTTCAGGTGTTAGTAGTGCATTCGGCACTGATTCATACCTTCGGCACTCATGATAAATGTGTATGAAAAACGTATAAAGAATATATGTATAAAAATAAGTATAAAAATATGTGAAATCCACACCAAGATATTTTATATAATAAATATAATAGATGTATATGAAAAATGTGTGGAGAATGTATGTGTAAAATGTGTATGAAAATATGTGGAGCCCACACCATTCTATCTTATATAATAGATTGTGTAAAGATGTGACATGACGAAAAGATATGACTAAGACACTTTAAGTATGACAGGGACAATTGAAAATATGACTGGGACAACTTTATATTTTGTATAATAGATAATTATACTATATTCTATAAATTAATGGGCTAAGTGTAAAACATTATTATGGGCCGGGGGATCAGGACGTATGTATACACCTCAGGCCTGTCCCCAGATTTTTTAAAAAAATTTCCCCGAACGGGCCATGGAATGGGTCGGGTACGAGCAAGACGGGTCTTTTTGCCATCCCTACATACAGAATGGCACCAAGTGAGCTAGGAAGCACGGACACGCCTCCGGGGTCGCCGTACGCGTGTCGGACACGTCGGAGACACGGACACGCCGGGGACACGGCAGGATACGCATGGAACACGCCATTTGGCGTGTCCTATAATTTATTATTTAATTTGGAGCAGGACACGGCGGGGACACGCCGGGGACACGCGGGGGACACGCCAGGGACCAAAAACAATATTTTTTAAATAATTTCGATGGTAATTTTGTAATAACTTATATGTTTTGGGTTTAAATGTCATATATTATAATATATTTAGTAAAACAAATATATCCCTCTCTTGATTGTGTTAGGATTTTTAACAACCCACAAATATAGGGTCGGGACTATAGCCGAAATTACACCAGAGGTCCTCCGTGGGGGCTCCCGCCCCCACACCCTCGGTATAAAAATAGTGCTGAAGGTTGTCTACACTCCAACAGATTCTTAGTTAAATTAATGTACTTATTAAAAATATATTTTTTATATAAATATTTAAAAAAAATTGTCGTGTCCCCGCCGTGTCCCCGCCGTGTCCGTGTCCCCATTTTTTTGAAAAATTCGTGTCTCGTGTCCGTGTCCGTGTCTGTGTCCGTGTCCGTGTCTGTGCTTCATAGCAAGTGAGCTGTTAGAATTGAAAATTCAATTAAAAGATTTGTCAGACAAAGAGTTTATTCGACCTAGTGTGTCGCTTTAGAGAGCACTAGTACTTTTTGTGAAAAAGAAAGATGAAACAATGTAATTGTGTATTGACTATCGACAATTGAATAATTTGGCGATTAGGAACAAATATTCTTTGCCTTGAATAGATAATTTGTTTGATCAACTTCAAGGTGCCACAATCTTTTCAAAAATTAATTTGAGGTCTAGATATCATCAAGTGAAGATAAAAGATAATGATGTGTCAAAAATAGCTTTTCGAACTAGATATGAGCATTATGAGTTTCTCGTTATGCCTTTGGGGTTGACAAACGCACCAACTATATTTATGGACTTGATCAATCAAATTTTTGAACCGTATCTGGATTCATTCGTGATTGTTTTTTTTTATGACATTTTAGTGTATTCACGTTCTAGAGAAGATCATGAATAACACCTAAGAATGATTTTGCAAATTTTGAGAGAAAAGTAAATGTATGGTAAGTTGAGCAAATGTGAATTTTGGTTAGAGAGTATTGTGTTTTTGGGGCATATAATTTCTAAAGAAGGTATTTGTGTTGATCCAAAGAAATTGAAAGCCATGGTTAATTTGGAAAGGCTGACAACAGTTTCAAATATTCGTAGTTTTCTTGGGTTTAGCGAGGTATTATCGAAAATTCATTAAAGGATTCTCGTCAATTGCTTTGCCATTAACTAAGTTAACTCGGAAGAATGAAAAAATTGAATGGAATGACAAATGTGAACAAAGTTTCCAGAATTTGAAAACAAAATTAGTAAGTGCTCCTGTTTTGACTATACCGATGGGTACGGATGATATGGTAATATACACTAATGTGTTTTGATGCAACGGGACAAAGTGATAGCTTATGCCTCGAGACAACTTAAGAATCATGACAACTGTCCTACACACGATTTAGAATTGGCAATCGTAGTTTTTGCTTTGAAATTATGGCATCATTATCTTTACGGGGTGACGTGTGAAATTTTTACCGGCTATCAAAATTTGAAATATCTTTTTACTCAAAAAGAATTGAACTTAAGGCAAAGGAGGTGGATGGAACTTATAAAAGACTATGATTGCACAATCCATTATCATTCGGGAAAGGCTAACATCGTGGTTGATGCTCTTAGCCGAAAATCAGTTGCAAGGTTGTCGTGTTTCCAGTGTGCACGGTTTGATAATTTCACAGAATTTAAATGAATGGGGACGAATTGTTATTGGAGGTTGATGATAATTTGCTGGCATGATTTAGTGTTCAAACTATGCATACAGTGCAAATTAATGATGAACAAGTCCACGATGCACAATTACAGAAAGTACGACAATACATTGTAAATGGTGAAATTACGGAGTTTAGTATCCCAGATGATGGGGTGTTATTATTTAAGGGTCGTTTGTCTGTTCCGAATAATGAGGACTTAAAGAAACAAATATTGAGTGAAGCACATAGTTTGGCTTATGATATGCATGTGGGCAGTACTAAATTATATCGCACATTGAAAGAATATTTTTGGTGGAGTGAAATGAAAAGAGAAGTAGCAAAATTTGTATCTCGATGCTTTGTATGTCAACAAGTAAAAGAGGAACATCAAAGGCAAGCTGGCTTATTACAAAATTTACTGATACCTGAATGGAAATGGGAACATATTACTATGGATTTTGTCATGGGATTGCCACGATCCCGAAAGAGATTTGATTCTATTTCGGTGATTGTTGACTGCTTGACTAAATCGGCACATTTCTTATCTGTTAAAACTACATATACTACGAATAGATTGGCACGATTATATGTTGATGAGATTATTATTCGTTTGCACGGAGCACCAGTATCTATTGTCAGTGATAGGGATCCTAAGTTTACGTCTAGATTTTGGGCTAGTTTACAGCATGCTATGGGTACAAATCTTAAATTTAGTACAAAATTCCATCCACAGACCGATGGACAGTCCGAAAGGATGATTCAGACTCTAGAGGATATATTACGGGCTTGTAACCTGAACTTTACGGGTAGCTAGGATGATTATTTACCATTGATAGAGTTTGCTTACAACAATAGCTACCAGAGTAGTATCGGAATGTCACCTTATAAGGAATTGTATGGTCGTCCTTGTCGTAACCCGGTTTGGTGGGATGACGTGGGTGAAAGGCAGTTGTTGGGTCCTGAAATGGTTCAGCATACTGCGGACAGTGTTAAATTGGTAAGGGAACGATTGAAAATAGCCCAGGATAGACAGAAAAGTTATTCAAATAAGCGACGACGGGGTTTAGAAAATAGCCCATTATTATTGTTATTTTTGTTTTCCAAAAAATTGAATTGTTTATTGTTTTCAAAATTTTATGATTTTTTAGTTAAAATACTTTTTATTATTTTCAGAAATTATGTTGAGAAAAAGAAATCATTTTGTGAACAAAAAAAGTTACTTCCATCGAGAACGGATCATGGATATAAACAAGTCTACAACCTTAAATCACATTTTCTATTGATTTTCTTAAAATTCGCAATCCTAAATTGGGGAATTTTACAATAAATTTTATTTATTTATTTTAAAATCTTCATCATTAGATGACTCACATTTTTTGTATATATTGTTTTTCATTTTCTATTTCAGAAAATACTTAAACCAAATCAAACCAAACTGAGCCTTGAGTCTCAATCAATTGGGGTCGGCTATATGAATTCTTTTTTTTCAATGTGCTCTGTTGAGTGCATCATATTCCGTTATACCTAATAAACTTAAATCCTTACGAATTGCCGCTTCTAAAATCAATTTAGGTCTACTCATCCACTTAGTGCTAACAGCTATCATAACTCTATCAATCCTCCTAAAACACTTGCTTCCGTAAAACTGTCCTTGTCTTGACATATTTCTGCTTCTTGTTGATGTACATGTGAATGTTGAGGTTATGTAGTGGCGCATAGTCCTAGCAAGGTACCTATCATATTTTGATAAGCTCTAGAGTTGTCTATATGCAAAGGCTTGGTAGTCTCATAAATGACCTCCGATATACAACCACGATATACCTAACGTTTGCCATAAACCGTATATGGCAATGTCAAACGATATGTGTAACTCATCACGGCCTTTGGCTTGTTGACTTCCGCGACATAACCCAAGTACGGTAAAACCGTCAAGGATATTGAGTAATACCAATGGGGCTTTCCGGACATCGATGTACGTAAAAGAATTAAATGACAAAAATGTAAAATTAAAATCCCAAAAATATTTTCGAGTCTAGCTTTTGTGTTTAACCAGCTCTGTCGAAAATGTTACATAATCAAAATAAACTACGATGAAAAGCATGGGCGGAATGGAAAGAGATACAATGGTCCACTTAAGCATCATTCGTTCTTCAATAGCATGAAACTAATTGTTTTAAAAACTTTCCAAAGAATTCACTTTGAAAATGTAACAGATCATAGACTAGGTTAAACGTTTCTCTCCAACGGAGATGCCACTGTGGGCACCCGTCCCCTGCGAGAAACTTTTATTCCGATACGTATATTGCTTTATTTACATAAAGTGGCCACATGTCTTTTAAAGATAAGCTAAGGAACCTTCGAGACTATCTTAGTCCTTCATTACGAGAGATTTATGGTTCGGAAGCTAAGTTACGGGGTGGGACGGTGTTAGGCACTCACCCCGCCTAACCAGAATGGTTAGTCTCTACTCACTATTCTTGAAATTTTAATAATATGTTTAACTATTTAAGTTTACAAATTAGGAAATACATAAGGATTATAAATGAAAGTTCGATGCATGCAGGCTAAAACAGTAAACAAGAGGGTTTTGAAATTATACTGAAATTGTAAAGCGGACGGAGGATTGTACTACTTGGACCAACAACTGGAGTTTCCTCTCAAATTCGAAACTCCAATTTGAATATTCGAGACTTCACTAGGAGAACGTTTTCGTCAAACTAAGCTAAAGAACCTTCGAGACTATCTTAGTCCTTCATTACGAGAGATTTAAGGTTCGGAAGCTAAGTTACGGGGTAGGACGTTGTTAGGCACTCACCCCTCACTATTCTTGAATTTTAATAATATGTTTAACTATTTAAGTCTACAAATTGTGAAATAGGGAAGGAGAATAAATTAAAGTTCGACGCATGCAGGCTAAAACAGTAAACAATAGGGTTTTGAAATTATACTAAAATTGTAAAGCGGACGGAGGATTGTACTACTTGGACCAACAACCGGAGTTTCCTCTCAAATTCGAAACTCCAATTTGAATATTCGAGACTTCACTAGGAGAACGTTTTCGTACAACTCTCTACTTATGGGACTTCGAGACTTAACTCGGGGACTAAACTTGAAATTCTCAAAGAAAGAGAATTTCTCAAAAAAGGAAACTCAAAAGCACCAAGAATACATCAAAATTTCTAGAGAGAGAGAGAGAGCACCATGCATAATTGTAATTATCTTTTGTTTATGTCATTATTACAATTATCACTTTTGTGATTTGAGTGCTTGAATTACATTATTGATTTTTTATAATGTCACGAGGGAGAATTAGAGAAAATGGTATGCTTGCATGTTTATATCATTGTGATAATTGCTTGAGGAATCTTCTTCTTCCGGTAGAGGAATCTTCAAAATAAAGAATGTTCTTTCGGTAGAGGAATCTTCTTCTTCCGGTAGAACAAGCATATATGGTTCTACTCTGTTATAGAATAAAGTCTGTTCTTCCGGTAAATGAAGTCTGTTCTTCCGAAAGAACAGACATAAGATCTCAGGCCTGGTTCAGCAATGTATGTCTAACTCAACTGTCCAGTTTCAGTATCCAACTGTATCCAGTTCAGCAACAGCTCAGTCATCACTTGGTTAAGTGGGTTGTAATAAGTCGGTTGTAATAGCTTAAGTCGGTTTGAGAAATCTATAAGTAGTTGTGATCTGCTAGTTATTTGATCATTCTGAAAAAGCTGAATAAAATGTAAACTCTCTGTGATTGAAATATTAGTTGAGCTTTAGTGCAATATCATTCTAGTATTGTTTTCAGATTTTCCACATAGTATCAGAGCTGCTAAGCTCTAACGAGTACAGATCCTGATCATCATCTTCATTATCAATTCATGCTCACATTTCAGATTCAGCTCAGATCTGATCTGTTCTTCTGATAGCTGCTAATTCCTACTGTTTTTCTGGAATTACACTTCTGCTTTTCCACTAAATCACATCTTCTATCTTGAATTCACTCGATCATTCTTCAATGATCTGTTCTCTCATTTTTTAATCTACGATCAAATTCTTCTCAGATTCAACTCAATCGGCTTCGATTTTCAATTCTCTCACTGAAATCGATCATGTTTTGATTAATATCGGTTCAATTTTATCAAAATTTTGAATGAATTCTCTCAGATCTTAACATCAGCTGAAATTTTCTCACATTTAGTTGAATTTATCAAATCTATGCTGAATTCTCTTCAATTCAGCTAAATTTGATTGATCCGAGCTCCAAAATTTTAGATCAACTTTCTTATAAAGTCTGCAAAGATTGAATGTTTGAATTCTGGCGCGCAAATGCAGATCTCTGCTCAGCTATTGATTCCTCTACAAAATCTATTGATGATCTCTCTGTGTTTTGACGATTGTGTTGTCCTAAAGGATTTGATTATTCAGTGCAGATCTACCTATTCTGTCTCAGTTTCTGAGCAATTATGTTGAGGTTGAAGATGAGGAACAAATGCAATTCAAAAGCTGACTAAGTGCTTTTCATCTGCTTTTTCGGAAATACGAAGATGATTTTCCGGTAATACAAGTTTTGTCAAAGGTCACACAGACCAGATTACTTTTTGCTTCATTGGCAGACCTCAGATCCTGCAGATTTAAGGACCAGGACAACATTCTCACTTCTTTTTCTCACTTCCCAATTTCATCTTCTAGTTTCTTAATCTAATCTAATCTTCTCAAATAACTTCTTCTCTCAATTTTGATTTTCTGAAATAACAGCCAAATCTGGCATTCTTCTTACATTTTATGTTGTGATTCTCTCAAAAAAAATTGCCTTAACAGGCATTTCATCAGCCTTAACAGGCAAAGTTTATCTTCTTAGTTTGTTTTTGAACAATGCCTCAACAGGCCTTCTTCTTCTTATTTTCCTCAGGTCATTGAACCTAGAGATGTGAAGGACAAGATCCTCTTCTCAGCAACAACCAAGAGTTGATTGCATTTCAAAATCCAACAAATGTTGGTACAACTTCTACATATTTTCGATTTCTTCTCAAATTCATATGCTTAAAGCAGTTTCTCAAAATCCAACAAACGTTGGTACTTCTTTCAAGCTTCTTCTATTTCTTTTCTTCTGATTCCAGGACATGATCCTGGATCCTCTCCTTATATCCTTATTGAACCATTATACATCGTGTGTTATTGTCTCTATCTCTATCTCTTTAATTCTTGCAATTTTATTTCTGTGATTATATATATTGTTATATATCAAAAGTATTTTCCAATCCTCGTTCTCGAAACAATCTCAAGCCGAAAACCTTAACCATTGTCGTAATACAATAATCTAGGTGTAACGTAAGGCGATTGATATTGGCTATTGAGCCACGATTGTACAAATATATTTTGATATATAGTTTCTTATGTGTGAATAATTTTTTATTTGGGAATTCTTGTTGTTCAACCAATTCACACACACACACTCTTGGTTGCCTTTTGGGACCAACGGTCTGGTTTCTAATTTAATACACAGTGGGCAGAAAAATGATCTCATTCACTTAGAAACTTATCAAATTGTAGAGAGAGAGAGAGAGAAAGAGAGAGAGAATCCGAGAGTGAGTGAAAGGGGGAAACAAAGAAGAATATGGGGGAAACGTAAGCGGAATTGAAGAATTGGCTCAGGAAATCAATCATAACGGGTAAGAACAACATCTTGTTATTTATTGATCAAGTATCGAATATAAATTTCTGGGTTTGCGTAGTTTTTGATTGAAAATCGAGTTGGTTATAAATTAAGGGTTTCAAATGCGTTTTGAATGATTTTTGAAGGAATTTATGTATTTATTTGGTTTTAAAAGTGGTAGAATGAGTATTTTTTTGTATAGATGCTTTTAAATCGAACAATTGTGTTAAATTTGAGGTTTGAATGATTATATATTCTGAAAATCAATTTTGAGAAAATGAACAATAGTTCGTAATTCTGGGTTTCTTGCTGAGTTTGCTGTATATTGATATATGTTTGGATCATATATTGATATGTGAGGTTATCTGAATCAATCGAAATGTATAAAGGATGAATTGTATATTGATATGTATTTTAGGTAAAAAGCATTCGGATGTAAGATTATATATCGATATGTGCGATTATATCGGAATGTCGGTATAATTTGTATATCGATATGTGTGATCTGTGGAACCAATCAGTATGTGGATAGAAAATTTGTATATCGATATACAGTGAAGGTCTGTTGAATTTTCAACAATGAGTAAAAAAATTAAAATTAAATTAAAATTAAATGAAATAAATAGAAATGGAAGGAAATAAATGAAGTAAAGGCTAGTTATGTTATGCAATTGTTTTATTTGCACCTTTACTTTGTGTTCAAGTTATATTATATCTCAATTATTGATATTTTTAGCTTGGACAGGTGGGGAAGCTAGCGGTGTCGAACCCTCAAAGAAGTAGGGTGATCGACAAGTGCGGAAATAAATGAAGTAAAGGCTAGTTATGTTATGCAATTGTTTTATTTGCACCTTTACTTTGTGTTCAAGTTATATTATATCTCAATTATTGATATTTTTAGCTTGGACAGGTGGGGAAGCTAGCGGTGTCGAACCCTCAAAGAAGTAGGGTGATCGACAAGTGCGGTAAACCACTGTATGTTTATTCATGCATTATTTTAAGTTTTAGAATTATGTGTGAATGTGGTATTGGGGAATCACTTGTGTAGTCGTGTAAGTGTGATGTGTAGTCGTGTAAGTGTGATGTGTGGTCGTGTGGTCATGGGCGGACGCGCCAAAGCACCTTGATGATGTGCTTAGTTGTTGGATATGCGATTATGTTCTTTATGAATTGTATGTGTTATTTATAGTAATTTTCTTTCTTAAATTACTGTATGATTTGCATACTCAAGTGTTTCCCATTTTTAGATGTCACAGATATTGATAGAGATGGAGTTGATGTCCACTACTAGTTCGTGGGGGAGTCTGACACAAGATAAAGTAGTTTAGGTCACCTATTTTGACTCAGACACATTGTACATTATAGTATGTACGTATGATCGGGATAGTAGATCACTTGTACATTTTTTTATCTTAGTGATGGTTGTAATAGTTTAGCATGAACTTAGTTTTAACTCAAAAGCTTCTGCTCATTTATATTATCTTTAGTTGATCAATGTAAAAGACTGTTTGTTTTCGTATGCTTATGAAAACACTTGTGAGCATGTTTAGAGAAGGATGTGGAATGAACGAATTATTAAATTAGGTCACTTGATGACTCTTAATTAGAAGATTAAACATGCTTGTCTGCTGCGTCCCCGTTCGATGCAGTCTCAAGTGTGTCGGAATGGGGCGTGACACTAAGGGTGTTTTAGGGATAGGTTTAAACACAATTACGGGCCTAAATCCCAAAAAGATATCCTAAAAATCCGAAAAGGTGTTTCCACTTGCTTATTCTCTCGAGCAGAATCAACCATGTGGCTGCAAGGTTTGACTTTGCGGCCGCAAACTTTGACTGCGGCTGCAAACTTGTATTTTATGGTTTTACCCGTGTGGTTGAGGAGAGTGCCCTTACGGCTGGTAAGTGACTTTGCGGCCGCAAACTTGAAGATTTTAAGGATGGGTTTAAACACAATTTCGGGCCTAAAATCCCAAAAAGGTACCCATAAATCCCGAAAAGGTGTTTCTACTTGCTGATTTTCTAGAGAAGAATCAACCTTGCAGCGTCAAGGTTTTACTTTGCAGTCGCAAACTTGCATTTTACGGTTTTACCCATGTGGTTGGGGGGCTGGCCTTGCAGCTGGTAAGTGACTTTGCAGCCACAAACTCCACGAGGCGGTACTTCTAGAAACCTTACTGGACACTTTTTAACTGAAACCCTAACGAGTTTGGACTATTTTTGGGACTGTTGGGATGGTTTGGGGCTTTAAAAAAACTAGGAAACCTAAATGGGTTAAACCTAATGCTTTGAAAATATTTTGGGCTAAATCAATAAAAATATTTTAGGCTTTTGAAATCATTTTAAAAAAAGGATAAGGTTAAAACACTTTTATTTGGTTCTATGGAAATAAATTCTGAAGGGGGAAATTATGACAACAAAAACTTTTTGGATTTTCTTTAAACCTAACACACGGGTAACACAAGTAAAACGACTAGAGGGTTAACGGTAAAAAGTTTAGAAACACATTCCGAAGTACTTAAAATTAGAATCGATTAGAATTGTTTACTCGATCATAATTTCTCATCATTGGCGAATCGTGCAGGCGATCTTAGTGGTCGGTAAACCAAATTTTGGATGTCTACACTCATGTGAATGTAAAATGATGAAAGTAATACAAAAAAATTAAGCATGCAATAAATGTTTGTACTGATAAAAAAATGCATGTCTCCGAGAATTTTCCAAGTCAAACTCATGAAGGATCGGCCATCTCTACAGCCCCCTTCCATCCAGACGTGTCCGGAGGTTTTGGAAGGGGCCCACCTCGGGACCCCGCACGAATAATTCAAATTGTTCATAAATTTTAAAATAATGTTTTAGGAAACCCTGTAAAAATCAGCGCAATCAGACAACTATAAATTTTTCATCCAATAATTGATCTTTCATTCAAAAGTTTTAGACCTAATTTCTGAATGAAATAAAAAAAATTTAGGCCTAACTTTTAAATAAATTGGATGAAGCACTTATAGTTATCCGATTGCGTTGATTTTTACAGTTACTTATAATATTATTTTAAATTTTATGAACGGTTCGGATTATTCGTGCATAGCCTCGAAATGGACCCCTTCCAAAATTGCCGGATAGCCGAATGGAAGAGGACTGGAGAGGAGGCGCATCCAAAGCGTACCTTGACAATATCAGAACAAGTGTAGCAGTATGTTTCCTTAAAAGCCTACCTTGACAATATCAGAACAAGTGTAGCAGTATGTTTCCTTTACTTTTCGAGCTACTTCAAATGAATCTTCAGGTGGAACATGCTCTCCTCTTTCCTACATCAAACAATGTCAAAATTTGAAGACCGTGAAAACTAAATTACTCAGTAATCTACATAGATCTCCATTGACAACAAATGAAGCAAGATGACAAGGTCTACATACACGCTGGAGCATGCAAGAGAGCACAGTGCATGCAACAATCTAGAAAGAAAAAAGTACCCACAAGTTAACTATAAGGAAAGTTAAGCACAACTTCCTCTTAGCGAAAATTGCATAAACATTACCTTTCGAGCAATGATCGCCATTAAGTAGGGTAGTTACATCATTATGCAAAAAAGAGTTTTGGTTCCATGTTCGGATGTTCCCATTTTAACATACTTAACACGAGCAAAAGACGAAGCCAATATACCTGCATAAGCTGCTGAATGAAGAGAGTAGCATCTTTTCCAGCAATTGGAATCGACTTAATGCTGCTCCCAATGACGTAACCATCTGCAACAGGGACAACATGAGTAGCCCCATCTCCAATATCCACTACAACCCCTGTCATCTCACACTAAGGACAAATTCATGTTAAGATTGTGGACAAATGGATACATGCATCTCATAAAGAAATTATGTTTTACTGAATTCAAAAATATCATAGAGAGGGCTGAAAAAGAAATAATGCGGTTGAAAGAGTAAACATCATGAGTGAGGAACAATGGGTTGAGAGATTCATAGCATACCCATTATATATATATATCTAACCAATTTTAGTTCAGCTTTTACCACTTTTACTCTCGTTACTAATGTTTGCAGAAGCAGATCCTGGAACGAGTCCTTCACCATCGCAAATCAGGGTTTCGGATTATTTCCTTCCCTTGTTATGGAAACCAACTCTCTGATATTGGCCCAAATGGTCGATGAAGTGGGAGTTTGCCTTCCTTATATGATATTTCAACCTCCGACGAATGAACTCCGAACCTAGCTGCACAAGAAGATGTCGCCGGTAGACCCTCCGATGCTAAAGTCAGATGGACTGCTAGAGAGAGAAAGTAAATGGACAGAGTAATGACCCAGAAATTGTGTCTACCTCTCCCTTGATCCATGACAGATATATATAGTGCATCGGCGCGTGGTCAGTACGCGTTTCGGCGTGCGTGATGTCGTGGTCGGACTGTCTGGGGCAGTGCAGCTGTTCGACCATCTTTTCCAATAGTGCCATTTAATTGATGATATCGAAGAATAAGGAAACTAATTTCCTTAGAAGCGTCTGTCTCATGCCAAATGTCTTTCCGAATCTGCTGCTCTAGAGGAAGGATCAATAGTTCAGCTAGCCACGCACACGAGGAGGATTCATCTTTCAACAGCATTTCCGATCTTAGCGCTTTCGACTGCTCATCTAAGATGCCCATAATAACCTCTTTCGGAAGAGATGGCATCGAAAAGGGTTAGATATCCTGCTTTTCTGTTTATCATTATGATAGGTGTCAAGTAGAAGTGCAGTGATGTATGTAGCTGAGGCATCCTAATAGACTGGTAGACTTGAACCTTGTTCCTACATGACCCAATCAATTTGATCAGGCATTCACCGCCTATTTTCATTGTTCAATTCTTTGACAACGCGAAAAATCTAAAAGCTCTGCCCTTTTTATCACACTTTGGATAGATAGAGAGGGGGCAGAGGCCTTCAGCGTTTCTTCCAACCAAAAGAAGGAGGCCCTCATAAGCATTACACTATAAATATAGACAATAAATAAGAAAATTTTCTCATGCCTTTCTTCATTCATAGTTCAATATTCTGGTGTCCTAGGCGTAGAGGAACCACACCATCCTCCAACTTAGTGGTTAAACTCTACTGTGGTGACGATACTGTAGGGGAGACCCTACGGGAAAATAGCTCAACGCCAGATAGAATAAAAGCTTAATAAACCCTATTCATATTACCTTTTCAAAGCCTAATCATGACATACTTTTTCTCCCACTGCAAACCTCGGATTTCACCCATTAAAAGTTGGTAATTCCTTCCCTGTCTTTGCTCGCTATCCCTATCACAGGATTTTACTACCCCCAAAGGGAAGTAAAGACCCAGTTGTGGGTGAGAAGGGATTTGAACCCCCGGAACCGTGATTCATAGCCACGAACTCTAATCTTCTGAGTTACAGGCCAGAATATTGAACTATGAATAAAGAAAGGCACGAGAAAATTTTCTTATTTATTGTGTATATTTATAGTGTAATGCTTATGAGGGCCTCCTTCTTTTGGTTGGAAGAAACGCCAAAGGCCTCTTCCCCTCTCTATCTATCCAAAGTATGAGAAAAAGGGCAGAGTTTTTTAATTTTTCGTGTTGTTAAAGAATTGAACAATGAAAATAGATGGTGAATGCCAATCCTACCCCTGGGATCCGGGGCCTGGCCATCCTTCGTTTGCGGTCGACGTTCCGGCAAAGTGAAGGAAAAAAAGAAAAAAAGATAGGTGCAGAGACTCTATGGAAGTTGTTCTAACAAATGGAGTTGGCGGCAAAATAATTTTTTATTTATTTATAAAATAATTTACTCTATTGATTCATTTTTATTAATTTTAATTGGATGAAAAACCACGTATGATCTCGTCGATAATTCCGTACTCTTGGGCTTCTGTCGCGGATATATAACGTCCTCTTCCTATATTTTTTATAAATTCAGGAAGTTGGCCCGTTTTTTCCGTAAAAATATCTTCTAGATCTCTACGTATCTTCAATTTTATGTTTGCATCAACCTCATATTCTGAGGGTGGAAAAAAAGTACTCCCCCCCCCCCTCTTTTGTCCCCCTTTAGAGTAAAAGGATCTCGATCTCGAGTTAACACTATAGTAGACGAATCAGCAATGAACTATATGTACCCAGAAATGAATGATACATTGTAAAACCCCCTTACTATTTCAAAAGTAAAAAAGATCTATTAGAGTTGTTTCTTGAAT
>NMUG010002283.1:0-16226 GCA_002855965.1 Monotropa hypopitys | reverse complement strand
CTTTTATATAATCAGATTTCCTTTCTATTGTATAATTTATTAGTCGTGTATGGTCATTCATATCTAACAAATTCCCGAATTTCCTTGTTTCGTTGTTTTCTGTTATTGCTTGGAAATCCGGACTGATGAGGTTTGGGTTTGGTCCACTATGGTTGGCTTGGAATCATAGCTTGTCGGTTGGAGCTATTGGTGATTTTGGAAGGTGTTTGGCGGCTAGGTCTTCTCTAGCCTCTATTGAGTTACTGTTAATTTTAATTTTTCCGTTGTGGTTGGTGATTGTAGTTGGAGTTAAAGAAGTTATTGGTTTTGAGAGATACCTGGATGTTTTCCTATTATGCTTCTTAGCTAGTGGTTTGTTAAACTTGAGAATTTTGGTAATTGGTCGCAAGAGTCGTTCCTTATTTTCTATTTTAAAAAGGGTTCTGTTGGTTTGGGATATTACACACGCTTACATTGACATAGTATTATACACATTAACAAGATACCACTCATATCATACTATATACCTATCAACAAAACATATGCACGGATAGACACACTACCCGACTTGTAGTGGACCTGAACCCGAGCAAACCCTGAAGCTAGATTTCTAATAAGATAAACACAAAGGAAATCCAAGAGTTTGTTAGTTACGAGTAATGTATATCCAACAACAAGAAAAAGCTACAACATAAATAACTCGTGTCGTGCTAATGTATCTCAACATTCTTATATTAATTTAGCATCACTCGTCATTCGATAGTTAGCTCAACGACGTTATTCAACATGCTGGCCAGACGAAACCCAGACTCAGCGGCCCAATCTAGATAAGCATGTCTGCTTGTCATGAACGATAGCATTCATGTAATCACAATCTCGATGACCAGAATATATATATATATAGAATAAGGATCCAGTCAAGAGGTTTGTATTTTAATAAAATAAAGAGGGTTTTTTCGAGCAAATTTTCATGATCCGAACCATCCAGTGTCTTTAAAATGTGTTTTTAAGGATCTCCGCGAGAAATCGTCAAACAATTGTTCAGGAAGGGCTTGATCCGAGCAGTTCTTCGTAATTTTTCTATCCACGGTGTGTATAAAAACTGCTCGGATCAAGTCCTTCTCGAGCAATTTTTTTGGTGATTCTTCGCGAAGACACTTAAAACACATTTTAAAGACATTGGACGGTTCAGATCATGAAATTTTGCTCGGTAAAGTGACCCTCTAGAAAACCTCTAAATTTTATTAAAATATGTATGATACCTCCTGATGGGAACCGGACTGTAATATATATATATATATATATAGAGAGAGAGAGAGAGAGAGAGCACTTTCGTTGATGTGCTTCCCTGGAAGATTTTAGTCAGACCAAGACCAATGCTACTTCTTCCTTCCTCGCCGCTACTTCGATCTTCCAATTGTAAAGGGAAAAGAGAGTCTTAAGCAGCAAGCACAAGTGAACAGAGACAGCTATTACAACAGAGAGCCCTAGCCTGGCTCCTTCTTTCTTATCTGCCTCTCCGCTTCTATCAGCATATAGGAAGGTTTTCACTCCTCTTGAGAAAGAAGAAATGCCCTAGTTCAACTATATATATCTATAGAGAGAGAAAGAGAGAGTCTGGTTCCAATTAGGAGGTGAGTATTTTAACAAAATACGGAGGTTTTCAGATTTTCACTTTTCCAAGTAAATTTTTTATGATCTGAACCGTCCAATGTCTTTAAAATGTGTCTTTAAGGGAACCGCGAGAAATCGCCAAAAAACTGCTCGGGAAGGGCTTGATCCGAGCAGTTTTTATACACATCGTAGAAAAAATTATGCAAAACTGCTCAGATCAAACCCTCAAGCAGTTTTTTGGAGATTTCTTGCAGGGACACTTAAAAACATATTTTAAAGACACTGAATGGCTCGGATCATGAAAATTTGCTCGAAAAGTAAACCTTCTTATTTTATTAAAATACAAACCTCTTGATTGAATCCTGGTTGTATATATATAATATATAAGCTTTTTACCAAAAAGCTTATCCAACGTATTGAACCGCTTTGGATATCCAACGTATTGAATATCCAACGTATTGAACCGCCTTGGAACTGTCCAGGATCTGTTCAAGAAGCTCAAAGGGGGACCGATACACCGGCTGGTACGTCGGCAATTTCACTTTGGATTTTTTTGCCCAGCCAAAGATCACACTAACCGGTATGGCCACCGGTATGCCGGCCTCCTACTGGTGCCACCTGTTCTTCAATTTTTCAGATTTTCTGCCAGTTTTCTCAAACCAAAAACGGTCACCTCCCCAAATTTTTTGAGTGTGTGTTTTCAAGATATGTTTTTTGTAGTTAAACGACAAGTCAATAGATCGACCCAAAGGTCACCTTCCCAAGTTCGGAACCCTTCTCTGGAAGAAGAGGCCATGGAGGGTGCACCTGTGCGCCCATGTCAATAGTACGTATGCTCGCGGCAAGAGAATGTAGTTATGAGAACCAAACTTGCTTGGTTGACTATTTCATCCCTGCCAAAAGGTTGATATCTTGTAGCTTTTAGATCCAGCACGCAGATAAAGATGAGAGATTTGGTGGACAAAACAAGTATTCTGGCTGAACTAAACTTCTTATCTCTTACACAAAGCCTATTTCAAACAAAAAGACAGGTTTTACTAACGCTTACCTACTCTGATTACATAGTTAAATTGAGAGTGCAAAGCACCCCATCAAGCGCCACTCCATTCGGGAAAGAAAAACCTCAGCCAACAAAAAATTGTTCGTAGGTTCACGTTACTTTGATCTTGCAGACCAAAATCAAAAATTATATTCAATCGTTACAAGATAATGAGGAAATCGACGTTCACAATACGAGATATTAATCAAAAAACGAAATTTAAAAAACATTAAAGACTGGGTTCACATAAAAGGGTGAAGAAAAGGGGAGAGCAGGTGAGACCTGAATCTTGGCCTTAACATTATCGATGGTGTCACTGCTCTCAACCTCGAGAGTGATGGTCTTTCCAGTTAGCGTTTTCACAAAGATCTGCATCGCCGTTTCTCGCAATTGACTACAGAGAGAGTGGCCAAGGGAAAGGGAATACCTATGAAAACGCTAACCAGATGGTACGGTATGTGGGGAAATTCCTTTTATTCTAAACTAAATAAACACTAAATTTTAAGACAAAAATATTCTTTGTATAAAATGACTAATTTATTCCTTAGATTTCTAAATACAACCCACTAATTAATCTTAAATTTATCATTCCTAAAATTAAACCTAAACCCAATATCTCCTAAATTAGGCCTCATCATTTAGTCCATGGGCTCGAAGCCCGGGATGGTCCCGTCTGACCCACTACGCTAAAGCTCGGCCCGATTCCGTATAGTGAACGGGTCTGTGCATGCCCAAATAAATGTGGGTACGTATGGACTTCACATGAAAGCCCAAGACCGGCCCAAAAGCCCAGTCCGAGAACCCGGTCCAAGAGCCCTGCCCGAGAACCCGTATGTAAGTTTTTCTAAATATTTTAAAATAATTTTTTTAATAGAGTATATTTAATATTTTTACAAAAAATATGTTTTATAAAATAGTTTTTCTAAATATTATTTTTTACAAAAAAAATGTTATAAATTTGCATGCATTGCTAATCATTTTTTAAAAAATGTGTTAAAAATTGTTATAAATTGTTATAAATTGTTATAAATTCTTCTATACAGATTTCCTTTATACACAAGAAATTGGTTTTCTTATTACTGTTGATAAGAATTTATGTTATACACAAAAAATTTCTCTATACAGAATTCCTCTAATCATTTTGTTGTAATAACCAATTATAACATCAATTTTTTCTTTCATCATGTATTTTGATTCTGTTGATCTCTCGGAATCTAATTTTTCTTAAAAATTGAAGCATGCACTGCTAATCAGTTTTTGAAAGAGTAATAAGAAAACCAATCGAAAACTAATTGAAAATAGGGCTCAATTTTATAAAACACGAGCCCGTTTATGAACCCATTTACGAGCCCGTCTAAGTGTCCGCCAAGAAGCCCGCGTATACCAAGCCCATGGGCGGGCTCGGGTTTAATTTTTCTTGGGCCCGGCCCGGTCCGTTTAGGGAAAAAGTTTGTGGCGTGTCTGGGCTTATACTTGGTGAACTGGGCTGGCCCGGCCCAGCCCGATGCCGAGGTCTATCCTAAATACAACCCCTAAACCTTAACTCAACCTCCTTCGTTCGTCCCTTTCCCGTGCACCTCCTACAACACACAATCAATTTTCTTTCCAAATTCAAATGACAAACTTTGAATATTTTCTTCGCTTAGAGTACTCGTTTTTTAAGAACTAATATGTGTCATCAAACACTACCAACCAAGAGAATGAGGTTCGGGTCGATGCGGCTCCATCAATGCAGTAGAAAATGCACAAAGAGATAAAACGTGATTTTGCTAATTTTTTTGATTTCTTGCACAGTTTAGACTTTCAATGTCGAAATTGTGCGAAATTTTCAATACTTAATATCCGAACGTGGCCCAAATTTTCGATAGTTAACATTCGAATTGTTGGTCTATCTTCAAAAATTGAAATCAAAACAATGGTATAACTTCGTTACTAAATATCTGACCGAGATACGTAGAGTTGTTAGTTGGTTTTTCTGTAGGAAATTGTAATCCACAATATTTGGGGGTTTTCGGCAGTAAATATTCGAATTACTAGCACAATCGAATTTTAAATTTCGAAATCTTTTGCAGTTTCCGCACTGAAATAGCTTAATTATGTATAAAAATGTGTTTTCTTGTTGATTTTTCGATCGTAATGTAGTAAGAGTACCACATTAGTAATGGTAATCATTGATATAAAATCACATGTAAGTTGACGTTAATCCCTCCATTCGCGGACTCTAATTTGTCACTTACACTACCACTTTAACCTCCGAATTGTGACGAAATAAATTTAATTGTTCATCTGTTTGTACTACGTTGGTAGCCATTGTAGAGGGTGTCTCCACTCATGGTAGTGGTGTATGGCATTTGGTAATTGTTGATTATTTTGATGCATTCACAACAAACTAGGTTTGTTATGTGAATACTATGCTTAATCATGGTTAGGTATTTTTTATTATTGTCCGTTGACAATATATATGTTTGGGTATTTTATACCAAAGATGAATTTGTAAAGTGGTCACTCTCAACTGGTGAACAACTTGGTCTCGTTATCATAATTAGAGCATCTAATACTATGACGAAGAACCGTAAACTAAGAATTAGGTTTGGTTGTGAATGTTACGAGAATTATATGAAGTATGTAAATAAGTATGATGACAATAGAGAGGTGAAAGGTAGATCGCACATCATGTGGTCCAAGAAATGTGGTTACTCATTTGAGCTCAAGGAGGTTAGGGGGGACTACGGTTGAACTGTCATATTTTTTGACAGCACACAACCATTCTGTTGCTCATTACCTTGAGGGATATTCCTACGCTGGTAAGTTATCATCGGACGAGACATCAATATTGGTGGAGATGTCCAAGACCCTAGTCAAACCTAGGAAAACTCTAAATAGAATGAAGAATAGGGATCCAAACAATGTTACAAGAATCAATGCAGTTTACAATACATGTCACAAGCGTAGAGTGATATAGCAAGTGGGGAAATCTCGTATGCAATTGCTAATGACGCGACTAGTAAAGAACAATTACGTGAAATGACACTGAACTAATGAGGGGAATAGTTGTGTAACCGATTTATTTTTGGCCACATCCTGAGTCGGGGGAATTTTATAGGCTTTTTCACAAGTTCTGGTAATGGATTGCATGTACAAGATTAAGAGGTATAAATATCTTTTGCTACAAATTATTGGTATTACATCTACAGAGATGACTTCCTCAATTGTATTTGCTTTCATGGAATGTGGGAAGGAGTCTGGCTATAGATGGAGGTGTTGGAGAAATTAAAGGAAATGATGGAGCCAAACTCTATGCCCTCTATGATTGTAACTGATAGGGAATTGTCTCTTATGAATGCAATAGTAGAGGTATTTCTTTGTTGTGCGCATCTCCTATTCTGGTGGTATATTGAGAGGAATGTCTTCTCCAAGTGTAGAAAGATGTTCGACGATAAGAGGTGGAGACGTTTTTGCATAGTTGGGACATTTATGTTTTATCAACTAGTATCTCAGACTACGAGGACCAGCTGGGGGCTCATGAAATGCATTTTTGCCATGATCGCCGCATCTCTCGACTGCATCCAATGTTATTGACTGGAATCGCACAATGAGTGATTCATAGGGCAATTAAGGAGTTTGAGTATGTGTAGTCATATTTGCAAAATCCAAGGGAAATTCAGGAGAAATCGTTCCGCAAACCTAATAGTAAGGACAACCAATGTCATTCCCCATTCTTGAATAATTTATAGATGTTATACGATTCGCCATTGGTAGTGTTATAGATGTCTCTACAGATGGGAATTGCGGGTTCCGAGCCATATCACATTTGCTAGGTTTGGGTGAGAAAGATTGGCATATGGTGTGGAGATATTTAATTTAGTAATTGGATACCCATTGGGATAAGTACGAGATAGTTTTTTGGATAGTTTGGGAAGGCGTATGTGATAAGGTACATGTTGTCATATTTCGGTGATAGTCCAACACAATCGGATAGATGAATGACAATGTCAAACATGTACCACCTTGTAGCATCCTATTACGATGTGGTGCTTGTTTTGTTATCCATGCATCAGTGTTTGACCTTCATCCCCCTGTGCTCAATGTCGGTTCCATCTATGCGCAGAATGATCCTTGCACTCGAATTCATCAATGGTTCACATTTTGTAGCGGTACGCACTTGCAATCTCTATTGATTTGTCCATTGGGGAGTTAAGTGATAAGTACGTAACTATTTGTAGGTGCATGTTATTATGAAGACACTTTCTCAAATTTCACACATAGCTTGCAACTGGCACAGGTGGCATCAACCCATAGCAAGTGGGTGGGAAACACCTTATGAGTCTCAGATTTGTACATTTCAAAGTATCATCGACAACAATGTTGCTACCAAATAGACATTTTTTTAGACTAGGCAATGTAATTTGACTACTTTTTTTGTATTTGTGATTAGAAGTGTGTTACAACTATTTTTTTGCTCCAAACATGTACTTGAGTATGTATATCCTATTACCTATCGACGATGTTATTTCATATATTGTTCTATTAATTTTTTGTTTAACATTTAATCATTCATGGTAAAACCTTTTCGATTTGCTTTGAATAGGGATGAGTCATCATCGATACATAATGACCCATTCCCTTGCCTTATAAGGGACTACATAGTCCTGACCCATACAGTTCTAGGTCCAGACGGTGTAGTGCAATCAGCATTGCTGCGGAGACAATGCGGTAAAACACAAGTACCAACATCAAATGTAGGATGACATTATGAGAGCTTTAACAAACATTGCACAGACTTCAATGACATCCTGTATTAACAAGCCTTGAATTATAGCTACCTTGTTTTGGAGGGTCGCGCTGATTTGGAAGATATCAAATGGACAAGGACCATGCTTGTGGTTCCCCTAGTAAGTGCAAAGTTTACAAATTTTTGTTTTTTTTTATGTTATAAAAATTTGTTGTTATAGCCCATTAATGTGTTATTTAAGTAGGTTGTAGCTTTGGTCACCGTATACACTCCCGTTATGGCAGGGGGTTCAATATATGAGTTAAAGGTTAGTGACATTTTGTTTGTTTTCAATTAGATCATTGTGTACTCATATTAGTTATAAATATTAAACAAGATGAAATGGCATCAATCGGTGCCTCTATACATGCAAAAGCATTTAGCAATGGCAAATTTGCTGGGAAAGTTAAAGTTGGTCATGCATTGTCATTCACAATACGATTTCTTTTCGTCTAACAATACACAACTGTTATCTAAATATTACAATAAGAAAATGTAGTTTATATTATCGAAAAGTGAAGACACTGTAATCCAATTTTGTAATTTCAATTCTGTTCTTTCATTGTTGTAATCAAAATTTTATAATTTCAATGTTGTTCTTTCATTATTGTAACCAAGATGTATAATTTCAATGTTACAATCCAATTATTTACATTACTTTTTCTTGATAAGAACTTGTGAGTTTTGCAATGACATTTCATTATTCCATTCCCATTTTCACAAATATTCCTCATATTTTTAAACTTTGTAAACATGCACCATGGAAATATGTTTTACCATTTTGAACGAACAATGGTAAAAAAATATGAGTGAGTTTTTAAGGCATATTTTTTTACCATTAGATCCAATAAAATGAAGGGTTGACATTGCATGAAATGATATAGATATCTTACGTTGCATGAAATGATATAGTCCTCCTCCCATGTTTCATTGTCATATCCCCTTATCGTGTGCTCCTCCTGTTTCTCATGTCGCACACTCATGTCCATGTACCCATATCATGTCCGTGTACCCCTACCATGTCCCATTGTCGTGTACCCCTAACACTATTGCGTCCCCCCATCTTTGTTGTGTCCACTAATGTATCACATTGGCGTGTCCCTTTATTACGAGTTCCCTTATTGCGTCTGTGTATCCCTACCATGTCTCCCCTATCAATATTGTGTCCTCCTACCTTTGTCGTGTGCCCTACTGTGTCCACATCATGTGTCCCATTGTCGTGTCCCCTACTGTGTCCACATCCTATGTCATATTGTCGTGTCCCATTACTAGTAATTTCATTTCCAATGAAAAAGAATGTGTTATGCACTTGAAATAAGATATATAAGATTTACTAAAAAATAACATTTACTAACTAACTTTGCATGTCCTAAAATAAGACATTAAAATTATGCGTTTTGAATATCAATTACAACAACTATATATGTCGCATTCCAACAGCTTTGCATACATGTCCCTTGTGTTCAAGATTTTTTAAGGGCTTTCTTATGTGTTTTGCTAACTAGTTCTATTATATCAAGTGTGTTTTCTTCTCTACATTGTATTCAAATACTGAGGTAAATTAACGAAATGAGTTGCTTAAAAAAACACTTGGTATAATAGAGTTAGTTCCAAAGCACATAAGAAATAACTTAAAAATTATTGAACACAATGGACAGATATGCAAAGTTATTAGAATGAGCAAATATGAACGAAATAAAATAAAAATCGTATCATGTCAATATACTGAGTACAATAAAAAATTAAATAAAGTCTTAATATGCTTGGTGCCGGTAAGTGCTGAGCATTGGCGTGGGCGTCAAGGCACTCTCTGGTGATGGCCCAGTCCTCCTCAAAATACATTTGCAAGCCTAAAAGTGCATGATGAAACTGGAAAGGTATGTGAGAGTCCTCCACTGATACAATATCAACCACAGCTAGCAAACCCGCAATCCACTATTTTGTGGTCCCTGTGTTTGCTACCTCGCCTCACCACCTAAAGGCTACCCTAATATGTGACACTCGTTTGAACTAAGCAAGGTAGTCATGTGTGCACTCACAAGGCACCCCCCACTCTAACCGGAAATTGTCCAACTATCGAAACGAGGTGATAATCACACAATGTCCACAAAATATTAGTCATAGGTCCCCGCACTCTAGAGATAATGAATGAGTCCTATCTTGGGGAAATAGAAGAATAATGATTTAAAAGGAGAATTTAGCAAACATCTTGTTGCATATGTCCCAGGGGTCCACGACACATGCACTATGCATCACATTTATATATATAGTATTGGATAGAGGTTTTCTTAATAAGCACATGGTTTTTCTCGAGCAATCATTTTCAGGTCTTTATTCGTAGTAGTTGGCTGGATTTTATAGCATGCTTCGTGACCATGAGATGGAGCTTAGAGTGGGCCATTCCTTATGAATTTTCTTTGTATTGTGAAGGAAGATTGTAATTTAATTCCTTTACTTAAAGTTGGAAAATTGTATTAAATATCATTATGTGATAGATGTATTTTATTTATGCCTAGTATAAAAAAGGTTGTTTCAAATTGAAATTGTAAATGTTTCAATCATGTATAATGGGATACTATGTCATTTTGTAGTTATTTGAACTATGTGAATTCATTCATTTTCAAAAAAATGGTTTAAGATTTTTGGGGCATGACAACTTGGTATCAGTGCTTTTGTTTTTACAAAACTAGGAATTATGGGGAGATATATTGTCACGACCCTAGCCCATCCTCTAAGATCAATGTGGCAGATGTCAGGTAATCCACATGATTACCTAAGGCCTTTCAAACATGTATTTATGCTTTCTTTTCCATATATTATTTCATTACACTGAGGATTAAAACACAACGGAAATAAAATACAAATGTACTTGTTCCTACATAGCTGTACAAGTCTCACATATATTACAGACCCATAAACTGTACTGAAAATGTCTCAGAACATCTAACATAAACAAACCATCTAAATACTTACATGAGTTTTTAAGTCCTCTATCTGATAGGAAAATCTACTAGTGGGGATACTCCTCCTCCTCATCCGGAAAATAATTATAAATCATAAGTTAAAGCTCATATGGGTGACGTACACAATAATATAGGTTTTGTGCCATGAATATGAAAATGAATTGAAAATTGTGCATTAACATTTAAATAACATATGTTATAAGCTGGAAATAAAGAAATCATGGTTAAGTCAAACATATACTGAACCGTGAATATCGTACTGAAAACAAAACATAATCTGAACCGGCAGTGAATCTGAATCATATCATAAACATAGCATGACCGACAATATACTGTAAATGTGTCTGAAGACTAAATCATGTCAATATTCATGTTATTTTTGTTTAAACTGATTTTATTTCCAAAATTG
The DNA here is from genome assembly GCA_002855965.1 of Monotropa hypopitys. NCBI lineage: Eukaryota > Viridiplantae > Streptophyta > Magnoliopsida > Ericales > Ericaceae > Monotropa > Monotropa hypopitys. Next base: position 5,451 of record NMUG010002283.1, on the reverse strand, counting down.
ACTCCTTTAATCATTTTCTTTATTTACTGTCATATATATGGCATACAAGACTGATCATATCATATCATAACTCGTACTAGGACTGGTCCTGTTGTACATATCTGAACATAAACATGGTAAGAAGAGGCATTGATACCAGCCTCAATCTTACCAGAACTGGCAGAATGTGGAGTCGTCGTCTTCTTTTAGTAGACTGGGAGTGTCAAGACCCAACCCAAAATGGACCATGATTGGCCAACGAGCAAGCTCACAAAGGCCTAAATTAATGAGTTAAGGGATTCCATCAAAAAATAATAATAAATACGAAAGTGTGAACAAATACCTAGAAGTGCATAAATAAGATTTCAGTACCCACATTTTTTCTTTTACAATAGTTGAGGCTCATAATGGCCTTTTACAATCAAAAGAGAGTACAATTAAAGTGATCAACATCTAAGTCTCCAAACTAAGTCTCCTCAAGTCCTACTGGAAATTTTTTAGAGAAAACACAAGCATTATGCTATAGTGAATCAAGACATGTCAGAGTTACTACTTTCCATGGATAAACATTATCAGTGGTCAAATCTATGTTATTTTATCAACGTAATAATCATGTGACTTATTAGCGCGTAATTGTACTTAGGGCTCATCGGCCTCAAATCATAGTCAAACTAAGTCTATGGCCTTCACCCCGGGTCCTTCGACGCATAACTTATTTTCGTAGATATTTTGGCATATTTTGGTCTTCACAGTACCAGTTATCTCTAGGGAGCGACCCTAGGAAAATCATGTGTATATAAAGTTGGCGTGATATCACCCAATGATCATTTGGTCATGATCTCACTCTTATTACCCCTACCCCATCGGTTTCATATCTAGCCCCAGCGTCTGAGCTACCGTGTCATAGTTCATGTCGTTCAATCACATTAAATATTTTTTAGGCTATCAATTCATGGTAAATAAAAGAGTGCATTCCATTTTCATTGCTTTTCAGAAGACAATCATAATATCACTGGGATGCTCATTAGCATATGATCATAAATTTCACAATGTCTAAGCATGTTTTTTTTTTGAAAAAATAGCTTTTTTAAAAAAAAAATGAGTAACTAAGGCATATAGAGATTCACCTAATTTGCTATATTTTCTTGCCACAATTTAATCCTTAAAGCCCAAATTTGGCATTAATATCACAAAATGGTCATTATTCATCATTTCTAACACTACCGAGCCATTCATGGCTTTCTGCTGAGCTGGGCTACCAGACCAAACTTGGTCGACCAACCTTTGGCCGAAGGAAGTACACTGTCCAGGCTCTTAAAGGATCAAGGGTCACTAGCCTCATACAAATAGTCCAGAGGGCTTACTATATTCATTGCTGGACCAGAGGCCTACTGGGCCAGACACTAATGGTCAAACATAGTATGAAGGGCTACTAGCCGATCACACTTACTCGCCATATTCAAAGCAGGCTGGAGGCTAAGGGCCAAAGGTCAATATAGACCGGAGGACTACTGGACGATTACATTTTAGCCAGAGGGTAGTTGGCCGAGCATAAATGACATTATGACAAACATTAACTGAGCTGGGCAATTTGATGATTAGTCAAACAGGGGCTACCAGATCATTTAAGGTAATATTTGATTGAGCATTATCAATGCGAGAACCATAGGTGCCGAAGTTTAGAATGGTCGAAATAGATCAAAATAAGGCTGTTAGTGGTCAGGGCCAAAGTCCCAATCAGTTTGAGGCTTAGCCGAGCAGAGAACGATCAGATTCTCAAAGAATGGACAAACACCCAGCCGAGTACAAGTGCTCCGACTGTAAAGAGGTTGACAAAATATAAGGGGTGAGTCGTTGTCATCCAAGGGGGTCCGGCCATGCATTGCCGAGCAGAGAAGAAGCTTAGCCAAACAGGAATTTAAGGGAGCCTGGTCAACACAGTGCATGGCCAAGTGCCAGACACCAAATGATGGTCAAGTAGTGTTTCAAGGTGGCTAAGACAAATAGTGGCTTTGCCGAACACAAAAATTTGTCGCACAAGGATGTGCCGAAGGTTACTTCAATTTTATGGAGCTTCAATCAAATAAGCAAAGTCTTAGGAAGGCTTGTCGAGTTAAAATTAGTGTGGCAAGGACCTGTGATGATTCTGTCGAGCAGAATATGGGATGGAAGAGAGCCTGCCGAGCAATGGCTAGGGCGGCAAGAACCTTTGGTGTAATACCCATCCTAAGATACATTATTTTTAAGGGAAAATATGAATGAATAAATAATATGAGTGGAAATTAGGTAGATTTAATTGCATATGAAGTTGTATTAGAGTTTAATTAATTTGAGAAGTATAGATAATGGAAATTAGTTGGAGAAATTGGTTGAGAAAACATTGTTTTGTAAATTAGAGTTAATTCCGGAAATGTAAGAAGTGTGGTGAATTGATGATTTACCAGGAAAGGGTAAGATGTTCATGGGTGTATTACCGAAAATAGGGAGATAAGCCATGAGACTTATTTCCTGAAACTAAGAGAGATAAATGGAGTTGGTTTTCGGAATTATGGAAGGAAAGAGGGAGTGTGGATTTCTGGAAAATGGTAAGACCTAAGGGATGGATTTTCGGAAATATGGGAAAAGGGGAGAGATGTCAATTTTCGAAAAAATGGGAAACTAATCAAATTTAGGACCAATGCTATGGTCCAAAACTCAGAAAAGGACACAGATAGCTAACGAGGAAATTGAAATAATTTGGCATTAAATTAGCCATTAATGGCTTTGGAATTGGGAATTGGAATGCCTTGACTGTATACGGAATTTTAGGGGTTATGTGGCATAAAATATGTGACATAAACAACTTATAGGTCGGTTAATTAATGGTAGCAAGAGGTAGAATTTAAAGTTAGTGAATTACGAGATGAAGATTATTCAAAAAGTAAAAGTGGAAAGAGTGTGAAGGGAAAAGAAGAATTCGGTGGGTGGAATTCGAAGTTAAGACAATAAGAATATTAGGGAACCAAGGGGAAGAATTGAAGAGGTAATTATTGTACCTACTTAAATTCTTAAAATTAATTTGTTAAGAGAATTATTATCTTGCTGGGTTTGGGGAATTTGTAGTAAAAAGTTGAAATGTGATTAAATTGAGTCAAGTATTGAGTTGAGATTCAAGATAGAAATCATCCCATTATTTTGGTCAATTTAGAGCTTGAGGTGGATGGATTTAATTAAGAATCTTGAATTTTGTATGAATTAGTTGTTAAGAATTGGGGAATATACTAAAATAATTAATTTGAAGCATTGAAATTATTTTTGAGGCAAATTGGAAATTGATTAGTGGATTGTTGGTTGAAGAATTCTTCTGGAATTTTGAGTGGTGATGAATTTAGGGATTACGTTCGAATTCAATTCAGATTGAATTAATGGTTTATAGAGAAATAGGAGACTGTTGAAATTTGGAAAAAATCCAAGTTAAGAAGTAGTTCGAAAAACCCAAATTAAAATTGGGTGATGGAATTAATAAACATAAGGAAAGATTGTGGGTTTAGAACAATTGGTTTCCGCGTTTAATTGAAAAATGAATTGAATAATGAGAAATTTATTGTTGATTTTTGAAAGGTTTTAAGGGGAAAAGAATAAGATGGGAGAGAGTAAAAGTATACTCTGTTTTAACAAGTATAAAACAGTAGATAAAGGGTGGAGAAGAAGATGATTAACGGAGAATAAATAGGAAATCAATTTCCGGTAGAAGGGCCTATATTCCGGAAATTAAGACATTAAGGAATAAGTTAGAAATCAAACAGTGAATCTCCCGGAAAAGATGGTCTACATTACCGGAAGTAAGAGTACAACCTTTATCATGGGAAATTACAGAAGCTTCCATTTCTGGAAATGGGGGTTAGAATTTCTGGAAATTAGATGGGTCAAGAGTTGAATTAAGGGATAGAAAGGTGTGTTTCCGGAAGTAAAGGGTTATACTACTGAAAAGCATAATGTAGAGGGAGTTTAAAGGATGAATTTCCAGAAATAAGGAGTAACTATTTTCAGAAATACAAAAGTTAAATGAACTAAATTGTGAAAATCAAAGGGACTGTTTATGCATTGAATATACTTTGAATTTTTGATTAAACAGTGTGTGATGATTGCATATCTATTTAATCTCTCTCGTTGCGCTTTAATTATTTTAAATCTCTTTAGAAATTATTAAAAATTTTATTCACCCCCCCTCTCTAGACTTATTTGCCAATCCATTGCACAGTTTTTCAATTGGTATCAGAGCTAACTATCTCTTCGAAAGATTAAAATCTTGAGATTGATCCTATTTTGCAATGGATGTTTAATTTTCTCTCTCTCGACCTTTGATTATTAGTCTCTTTGAGTACATGAGATTATTTTTGTTTCTCCTGTTTGATTTGATTATTAGTCAAGCTTAGAAGATTTTCTCACTTTTACTATTGCATGATTTATTGATTATCTTTCATGCTTTGAGATTTAGTAATCTAATTATCTTTGAATTTACTTTGAAATGGATTTGAATATGTCTTGAGAAAGAGCCTCTAACTTACGACCACCATACTTTGATGGAATGGATGACCCCTACTGGAAAATCAAGATGCAAAGTCATCTCACCTCCTTGGGTGTTTATGTATGGAGGTCTGTTATTTATGTTTATGAGGAGCCTACTGAAGAGGATACAGAAACAAAAGAAATAAAAATCAAGTCTTATAAAAATTGGACTACTCAAGAGAATAACAGTTTCGAGTATAATGCTAAGGCAATTTCTGTTATTTTTGGTGCCCTTAGTCGTTTCCAGTTTAGTCATGTGACTTCCTGTACCACAGCGAAGGAAGCTTGGGACACTCTCTAAACCCATCATGAGGGAACTCACACTGTTAAGGTTTCTAAAATTCAACATTTAATTACTCAGTTTGAAGAAATCAAAATGAATGAAGATGAAATGTTTGATTCTTTTGTTACTCGTCTTAGTGATATTATAAATGTTTTTCATTCTCTTGGAGAGCCACTATCTAATCTGAAAGTCTGCCTAAAGGTCTTACGTTCCTTACCTGATCGATTTCGATTAAAGGTTGATGCTATCGAGGAAAGGCCTGAGGTAGACAACATGAGATTTGAAGAATTAGTCGGCAAACTCCAAACATATGAACTAAATCACTTACAATATAGGTATCCTCCTAAATCTAAGAGTATAGCCTTTAAATCTATTTCTGAGGATCCTATTGATGATATAAGTGACATTGAAGAAGAAGACGAAGATCTTGCACTCTTTGCTAAAAAATTTAAAAAGTTTGTAAAATTTCAAAAAGCAAAATCTCTCCAAGATCAATCTAAATTTGATAACTTCAACAAACAACAATCTAGTGCTAATAAAGAATCAACGTTTAACAAATGTAAAAATTCCCTTAGAGTCCAATGCCATGAATGTCAAGGGTATGGCCACATTAAATCAGAATGTGCCAATACTCAAAAGAA
>NMUG010002282.1:0-16228 GCA_002855965.1 Monotropa hypopitys | reverse complement strand
CTTGACGGAATTACAAATGGTGGAGGATACGTTCGCCGATTTCGAATCGTACGACTATAATAACGTATAGTATCCGGGCGCCGCCCCTACTAATATGAGACTATAATCCCGAAACGGTAACTGGGACTTTCCTAAAATGAAAATAAAAACTTATACAAACGCTGCAAAATTTAAATGGAGGGTGAATTGTTTGACGGAATTTCGGTAGAGGTTCGGCTAGTCGGTAAGGTTTTTCGGCTTATCGGAAAGAGTTTTCTTGGATGTTTGGATTTTTGGTTTGAGGATTTGGACTTTTGGTGGCTGGTTTCAGTATGTGGATACTGATTTGTGGGAGTTTTGGTGGGATGAGGAGTGGCTAGGATGATTTTAGGAAGGCTCGGACCTGATCCGGGCTAGGTAGTGTAATTCTTGGAAATGGGAGAAGTATTCTGATTTGGGACAGAATGTGAAGAGAGTTTGGGCAGGATTTCACACCTCTGGATCCTCTTTTCTTGACCAAGGCTTGGCCACCTATTTATAGGACCCTGTCGCACCTATAGGTGCGACAGTGATGTCATCCTATACCATCTCCCTTTGGATGGGAGCTGGGGTGGTTTGGCACTCCTTTGGATGTGTTTGGATGGCTTATACGACCTGGAGACATCCTTTCCCTATTTTAGGGAGGATTTGTCCTTATTTTGTATTTATTTTCCAAATCTGCACTGCCTTGGACCGGAACCCTCCGAGCTGCCTTCTCTACGATGCTGCGGGTCCCGTTGCTGAAGAAATTGATGTCGCCACAATTTTCATTGGCCTGAATCATGAATTTTAAAATTATCGCCGTCGAAATCGGACGATTCTTCAGGAGCCGCTTACTTTCCGACCCTTTCTACTCACACAGAATTCCTCGGATTGTGCTCGTCTCACCATCGTGAGGTGATTTGCAGAAACTGACTTGTAATAAATTTTCGTCTCTTCGTCAGGACTCCATGAAAAATTGGTTTGCTCATTTTCGATGTCGTCTTGTCATTTCTTGATGCTCCGAACATAATGACGTTCGGATCCGAATAAATCCCGTATTTTCACCCGATGACGTTGGTGATCATGCAGATTTCTCAGTAACAATTTTACGGTTGAATTTCCATTGAGAGATTGAATTTCGGACATTCATGTGAGTTTCTGTGGATACCGGCCTGGAGTGTCTGTCGTGCGTCGACTTATTCGGTATCTGCTTGCCGTTTGTCATGAACTGCTCCTCGTTTCCGGAATCTAACTTTAAAAAAATATTCTTGACATTTTTCCGACGTTTGTTTGTCGAGAAGTCACCTGTGTTGATTGCCGATGTTTGCTCGTGAGGAGGTTCAGACATGCCGGGAATACGTTTTGATCCGTTCTGAGTCCGATTTGGCCGGTTCTGAAGTTGACTGATTTATTCCGGCTTTGACTTGACTGATATCGGGTGGTGAGCCAAAATGGGGTATCAACAGCCATAACAGTAATTTATAAAACGAGTGAACGAGTAAGTAAAAGTACGAGTAGAGAAGGCATGTACAAATTCACCTTTTTCTTGGGTTGGTTTTCCTTTGAATTAATACTTCAATCTGCCACACAACATAAAGAAGACAAACTAAGTTTCTGCCGAACACTTAAGGTTACTGCTGGGCTAAACTAGCCGAGCTAACTAAGTTGGTCTGGGCTGAGCTACTGGTCCGAGATGACCAGGCTGCTCTGGCCGACTGGCTGAGCTCCGGGGTAAAACAAGTGACCGAAGGCCTTCTGTCCGGAGGACAGTGGCCGGTTTGGTAAGGTTAGAACACATTTTCAATTGACTGACTGGGTGTGGACCGAAGGGTCCTTTTGCCGAGCTAAGGCTTTGCCGAACAAGGCATTGCCGAGCTAATTGTAACTGGACTTAAGATTCTGCCGAACAGAGGCTTTACCCGAGCTGAGCTCTGCCGAGTAGGGATTGCCGAGCAGAAGCTTTCCCGAGCAGGGGTTCTGCAGAGCAAACGCTCTGCCGAGCAACTGACTCTGCCGAACTGCCAACAAGGGCACTGGTGGAATAGGGCAGCGCGGGAAATGATGTTTCGGGCACAACTACCAGTCGAAAAGGATAATAAGGTGATTGTAAGACTCTAGGGCTAAATGCCCGAGTTGCTGGCTACTTAGCCGAGCTCAAAATGTTAAGGAAGCCCAGAGGCAGACTGTCCCTTTGCCGAGCAGAAGGGCTATGGCAGGTGGGAGGTCGGCAAGTGGTACGGGAAGGTCAGTAGAGTTCACGCGGTGGTCCGTCATAACTACCGAGCTGAAGGAAGTTCAACCGGAGGGTCATGCATTCTATCCGAACTGACTTGGCCGAGGGCCGAGCTGCCGAATAGGGAAACAGGGGTCTGGGTTGCCTCGGTTAAGCCAAGGGAGGCTTCCGAGCAACAGGTCAGTGCGGCCAGGTCCTTAAATGGACTTACCGAGCAAGGGGAAGTATGAATCATGATAAAACATGGCCAGAGGACTAAGGGGCTTACCTGAGATCACAGGAACTGCTCGGATAGGCTTCTGCCGAGCTGAGTGCTACGGGAAAAGCTGGCCCGGACAACGATTTTGTCGCTTTGCTGGAAGGTTTGGCTGAACTGATGCCATCGGAACAGGTGGTTCGGAGGGCTGCTGCACTTTGGAAATTATCCTAAGTGTTGGGTCTGCCGAACAATGGGGCGTTGGCAATAAGGGTTCTCTCTCTCTAGAGCTTGAACATAGGGAAGGTTTGGTGGAAATGAATTCACTTCAATGGTTGTTTATATAGGGGTTCGTAGGAGTTGGGGTGGTAGGTGGAACATTAAATGTTGATTGGAGGTTTCCTTAAACCTGTCGAACAAGTCAGGGACTTGTCCCATCGAAGTCAGGCCTAAGCTCCCTGCCATGACAGTCTGAACCTGCGACTGAATTGTCCCATCTGTGTCAGGCGGCTGGTCAGTCCGGATGGGAATCGACCCTGTAGCTCGGCACAGCTACTGCCGTACAGCTGGCATGGGTCCAGAGCGGGGCGGTTGGTCTGAACAGCCGGGCTGGGCCGAATTGGATTGGTCCGGATTGGATCGGTTTGGTTGCGCGGCAGTTTGGACTGGGCCGGTCCGGCCAAACTGGTCTGGCCTGCATTTGAGCGGCTGGGCTCTTCCCTTCTTGGGCTCCATAGCTTACTTCCTTAATTTTTAAAGATCCAATGCTCAAACTAAGCCCATTGTTTTCAAGCATTTAAGTATAATCCAAAAACACTTGTAGTAATTTAATTAATTATGGAAATTCTATTTAATTGGGATGGGGTCTCACATCCTACCCTCCTTAAAGGAAGTTTGGCCCCCAAACTTTGAAATACTAACGAAGGTTGAAAAGTGTACCTTACTCGAATAACTCTGGGTACTTCTAGCGCATATCGTCCTCTTTCTCCCAAGTGGCCTCGCTTCCAGACTAGTTCTCCCACCATACTTTGACTAATAGAATTAATTTGCTTCGAAGCTTATTCTCTCGTCGATCCCGAATTTTGACTGGCTTCTCTTCGTAGCATAGATTCTTCTCGATTTCGGTCACAGGTTTCTCAAAAATATGAGATGGGTCTGCTATATACTTGCGAAGCATAGAGATGTGGAAAACATTGTGCACGTTAGCTAACTCTGGTGATAATGCTAAACAATAGGCGAGCGGACCGATCCTTTCGAGAATTTCAAATGGACCAACAAATCTGGGATTCAACTTTCCTCTCTTCCCGAATCTGACGACGCCTTTCATTGGTGATACTTTGAGAAATACCTTGTCACCTTCTTGAAATTCCAATTCCCTACGATGAGTGTCGGCATAACTCTTCTGGCAATCCTGGGCTGCTTTTAGTCGTTCCTGGATTGTCTTGATCTTTTCTGTGGATTCCTGTACGATCTCTGGTCCTGTCAATTCCGCATTCCCAACTTCTGACCAACATGATGGTGTCCTGCATTTATTCCCGTATAGTGCTTCGAATGGTGCCACTCCTATACTTGCTTGGTAACTATTGTTGTATGCGAACTCTGGTAGTGGTAGATGCTCTTCCCAGCTTCCTTGAAATTCCAGTATACAGTCTCGTAACAAGTCTTATAACATTTGAATGGTTCTTTCTGATTGGCCATCTGTCTGAGGATGAAAAGTTGTACTGAACTTGAGTGCTGTTCCCATTGCCTTCTGAAGAGATTTTCATAATCTGGATACGAATCGCGGGTCTCTATTGGATGTGATGGATACTGGTGTGCCATGTAGTCGAACGATTTCTTGCAGATAGGTGGTTGCCATTCGGTCCATCGAGTAAGTGTTTTTTATCACAATGAAGTGAGCAGACTTGGTTAGACGATCTACTATGACCCATATAGTGTTGTTTCCTTTCCTTGAACATGGTAATCCTACGACATAATCCATAGTGATATCCTCTCATTTCCACTTTGGAATAGGTAATGGTTGAAATAATCCGGCGGGCTTCTGACGGATAGCTTTAATCTGTTGACATTGCAGGCATCGGCTGACGTAGTTGGTTATGTCGCGCTTCATTCCCATCCACCAATAAGATTTCTTCAGATCCTGGTACATCTTCGTCTGACCAGAGTGAATCACGAACTTTGAGTGGTGGCCATCATCCATGATTTTCTTCTTGGTCTCTTCATTGTTGGGGATGCACAAGCGATTCCTAAATCGGAGAATTCCATCAGTGAGGGTGAATTTACTTTCTGGAGTGATTCCTTCACTGATCTTCATGAGCTTTGGGTCGTTCTATTGTCCTGATTTGATCTCTTCCAAGATAGTTGGTTCTGCAATTATGGTGTTGAGGTGTCCATGTTGTAGACAATCGAGCTCCTTCTTTCCTTTCCTGCTCAAGGCATCTGCGACAGTGTTGGCCTTTCCAGGGTGGTATTGAATGTTGAGGTCATAGTCCTTCATTAGTTTCAGCCATCTTCGTTGCCCGAGGTTCAGCTTCTTCTGGGTGTAAAGATACTTTAAACTTTGATGGTCGGTGAATAGGTTACAGGTGACTCCATAAAGATAGTGACGCCAAATTTTCAAAGCGAAAACTACTACGGCTAGTTCCAAGTCATGAGTTGGGTAGTTCTTCTCGTGAGGCTTTAGCTGTCGGGAGGCATAAGCAATAACTTGACCTTGCTGCATTAGAGCACATCCGAGTCCTCTGAGTGAAGTGTCGCTATAGACTTCGAAGTCCTTTCCTTCACGCGGTAGTATTAGGACAGGTGCTATCGTGAGTCGCTTCTTCAATTCTTGGAAACTTTCTTCTCTGGTTTCTGACCAAACAAATGGCTCTCCTTTCTTTGTCAGCTCCGTCATTGGGGTTGCGATCTTTGAAAAGTCCTTGATAAATCTTCTGTAGTAGCCAGTGAGTCCAAGAAAACTACGAACTTCGGTTACTGAGGTTGGCTTGGGCCATTCTTGGATTGCTCCTATCTTCTGAGGGTCCACTGAGATTCCACATTCGTTGACGATGTGCCCGAGAAACTGAATTTCTGTGAGCCAGAACTCGCATTTGCTAAACTTGACATAAAGCTTCCTTTCCTTCAGGGTCTGCAAAACGATTGACAGGTGCTCCGCATGTTGATCCTCGTCCTTGGAGTAGATGACAATATCGTCGATGAATACGATTACGAAATCGTCGAGATAGTTGGTGAAGATCGGGTTCATCAAGTCCATAAACGCTGCAGGTGCATTGGTGATGCCGAATGGCATAACTAAGAATTCGAAATGACCATACCTGGTGCGAAAGGCTGTCTTCTCCACGTCTTCTGCCTTAACCATGAGCTGGTGATATCCTGAACGTAGATCGATCTTTGAGAATACTTTGGCTCCTTGCAATTGGTCGAATAGGTCGTCGATTCTTGGTAACGGATACTTGTTCTTGATGGTGACTTTGTTTAACTCCCAATAGTCGATGCAAAGCCGCATTGTTCCGTCTTTCTTCTTGACTAGCAAAACCGGTGCTCCCCATGGCAATGAGCTAGGTCGGATGAAATCCTTATCTACCAGTTCTTGAAGTTGTGCCTTCAATTCCTTCAGTTCCACGGGTGCCATTCGATAGGGCGCTTTGGATATTGGTCGTCTTCCTAGAATAGTCTCGATACTAAACTCTATTTCTCGATCAGTGGGTATTCCTAGTAAGTCTTTGGGAAAAACATCAGAGAAATTACAAACTACGGGGATATCGGATACTGAATGAGTATTTGGCATTGTAGACGAAATGCTGCAAAGGTAACCTTGACATCCTTTCTGCAAAAGTCGATGCGCATGAGCCATGGATACAAAACATGGGGGTGATGTGACTTTTTCTCCTTTGAGCTTGGCTTCTTCCTCTTTGAGTCCTACGAAGATTATACACTTCTCTGCACAATCGATATTAGCTTTGAATAGGGACAACCAATCCATTCTAATAATTGCATCGAAATGGGACATAGCTAGGGGAATAAAATTGATTGAGGTATGAGTTCCATTCATCGAAACATCGCAATTCCTAAGAACAGATGAGCATACCACTCCCTTGCTCATGGGTTGAGATACGAGTAGGTCAAATCCTAATGGTTCAAGATTCCTACTAATTTTCTGAGAGTGGGGTTTTGAAACGAACGAGTGAGTAGATCCTGAATCAAATAAATCATAGGTAGGAATTCCACAGACAAGAATTCTACCTGCCAGATCTCCGGGAACTAGAGCGAAAGCTCTTTCTTGACGCTGGTTCCGGTTGTCATGATGGTTGATCCTTGGTGCGCCCACGGGTACGACATTGGCTCCCGTCGCTGGTCTTGGACAATCTTTTTTGAAATGGCCCTCCTGGCCACATCCGAAGCATGTTAAGGGTACTCTGTTTCCATTACCTTGATTTCCCATTCTCCTTTGATCATCTCTCCTCCCTCTAAAGTTCGCCTTCTTTTGTGGACCAACTCTTCTGGGTCCTTGATGTTGCCTCTTCCGCTCTTGATAGCGCCTTATTTCTTCTACGTCTTGTTCAACTAGTAAAGCTCGGTCCAAAATGTCAGCATAAGTTGATAGTTGAAGGGGTCGAACCACCTTCTGAATCTCAGGCTTCAATCCGTCTTCGAAGCATCTTGCCTTCATTGCTTCTGATGCCACTAGGTACGGAGCATAGGCAGCAAGATTTGTAAACTCTGTTTCGTAGGAAACTACCATCATCATTCCTCGTTGCTTCAAGTGCTCGAATTCCATCCTCTTAGCAGTCTGCATTGCCCTCGGCATAAATTTCTCCCAAAAAATCTCCAAAAATCTTTCCCAGTTCATCTCTGGCTCCATGGCATTCTTCAGACTCCACCAACGGTTTGCCTCACCTTCTAACAGATACGAACCGATTTCTACCTTCTGCCGATCAGAACACCTCAGCAATCGGAAGTTCTTTTCTAAAGCTGCAATCCATTCATTCGCTCTCACCGGGTCCATTCCTCCCTAGAAGGTAGGGGGTTTCAGCTTCAGAAATTCTTTCACCGCTGCGAAATTAACCGCTTGCTCAATTGGATCCACCAATGCTTCCTCCTCGGGGTTAGGAGGCTCGTTCACGGGTCCTGGATGGTTGATGTACTAATTGAACATTTCTTCCTGGGTTTGAACAGTTCCAGCTATCCTTCTCACCATATCGCATAACTCAGCTACTTCATCGTTCCTTGAATTATTTCCTTGACCGTTGCGAGTGTTACCATTCTGCTTTCGAAAAGATTCCTTAGTTAGAGGCGCGAAAAGTTCAATTAATTCATCATAAAGATAAAAGTTCATCATGAAACAGGAATACTAAGCATGCTAGATGATAGTAAGAGACTAGCAATGCTACTCGTCATCTGAGTAGTTAGGCCATTCATAGGGTGGATAAACCCACTACTTACGATCTACATCAATGACTTCCTCGTCTTCCTCATTCTCACTCGGATCCTCTTCGGGGTCTTCTTCGGGAATATCGAGGTCCCAACCTTGATTGTGCCACTCCATGGGCTCTTCCTCTTCTTCGGCTACTTCTTCTTCGGGTGGTGCTTCATCGTTATTGCCATGTAAGACTCGGTTCCTAGCTCCCTCCATGAGGTACCCGAATTCCCAATCCTGAATGGATGCTCGTGCTACTGCACAGGCTCGTGCTAACAGCTGTAGGTGATAGTTAATCATTCCCTGGACTTCTTCTTCCGAGTTATCTTCGAAGCATACTGCTACTTGGGCTACGAGTGATTGTTACCGAATTAGCGTGGGCCTGTTCTTCAACATCTTCACTTACTACGTAGATATCCTCTACTTCCTCTGGCACTGCTGGAGGTGGTGCTACCTCGTGATCGCTTTTTGAATCGCTGCAACTGCTAGACATAGCTAAAATACACATACGTAACAAAATAAGTTCATCTCCAAGGATTAGAAGATATTTCTAACGTACTAGTGAGTGCCTTGGTCCTATCTCTGGGTTTGTTCGAAATCCGAAAACCCTTGCTCTGATACCACTGTTGTCACGACCCAATCTCATATGAGTCATGACCGGTCAACGAGCAAGCTCGCTAAAGACCCTATTAAATGAGTTTAGGGATTCATCGAACAATTTTAGATAAGTGAATAGCGTAAAGCATGAAATAACCCAGAAAGTGCATCACTAGTGAAAGTACCCACAATAGTTCATTTATTCAATCAGGGAGATACAAAACAAGCCCCAAGGGCTGATACATCTAATGATCAAAAACTGAGATATAAAAACAAGTCCAAGGGCTCCCTACTCCTGCTCTTCAAAACCTGAAAAGAGTTTTAGAAAAACACATAAGCTATAAAGCTAGAGTGAATTCAGTACATGCCCAAACTGCAAGTTTCATGGACAACCAAGATTATTTCCTGTAAGTAAATCATTTCAGATAAATATAGTATGAGTGGCTCAATAGCCTCAAGAGTAGTATCATTGACCCATTCCGATCATATCAGATTTTCAGCATCTTCCATACATGATCCTATAATATGTGCATATGGATTGCTTTGGGACTGTCAACCAGTCTATCAAGCCAACCAATTACAGCCTCCACGATACCAGAACAAGGGGAGCTACCCCGCAATTTGCAAAGTGGTATGATATCATCCAATGACCATCTGGTTTGGTCCCAGTCTTATAACCTGTCCCTGCATGCATGGTATCTGCCCCTGCCCCCAGCATTTGGGCTCTTATCCGTTTTTGACCGTATTTCATGGCCATGTCATGTCCGTGCCGAGAATCACATAAAACATTTTCCACATCATGTTTGTCCATGTATAAAAGGTATTTCACAAGTTCTTCTCCTTACATTTGCAAGAGTGATAACATAATAGATTTTCCCCGGCACAATAGCCATAACAGTAATTTATAAAACAAGTGAACGAGTAAGTAAAAGTACGAGTAGAGAAGGCATGTACAAATTCACCTTTTTCTTGGGTTGGTTTTTCTTTGAATTAATACTTCAATCTGCCACACAACATAAAGAAGACAAACTAAGTTTCTGCTGAACACTTAAGGTTACTGCTGGGCTAAACTGGCCGAGCTAACTAAGCTGGTCCGGGCTGAGCTACTAGTCCGAGATGACCAGGCTACTCTGGCTAACTGGCTGAGCTCCGGGGTAAAACAAGTGACCGAAGGCCTTCTGTCCGGAGGACAGTGGCCGGTTTGGTAAGGTTAGAACACATTTTCGATTGACTGACTGGGTCTGGACCGAAGGGTCCTTTTGCCGAGCTAAGGCTTTGCCGAACAAGGCATTGCCGAGCTAATTGTAACTGGACTTAGGATTCTGCCGAACAGAGGCTTTACCCGAGATGAGCTCTGCCGAGCAGGGGTTGCCGAGCAGAAGCTTTCCAAAGCAGGGGTTCTACCGAGAAAACGCTTTGCCGAGCAACTGACTCTGCCGAACTTCCAACAAGGGCACTGGTGGAATAGGGCAATGCAGGAAATGATGTTTCGGGCACAACTACCGATCGAAAAAGACAATAAGGTGATTGTAAGACTCTAGGGATAAATGCCTGAGCTTCTGGCTACTTAGCCGAGCTCAAAATGTTAAGGAAGCCTAGAGGCAGACTGTCCCTTTGCCGAGCAGAAGGGCTATGGCAGGTGGGAGGTCAGCAAGTGGTACGGGAAGGTCAGTAGAGTTCACGAGGTGGTCCAGCATAACTGCCGAGCTGAAGGAAGTTCACCCGGAGGGTCATGCGTTCTGTCCGAACTGACTTGGCCGAGGGCCGAGCTACTGAATAGGGAAACAGGGGTCTGGGTTGCCTCGGTTAGCCGAGCTCAAAATGTTAAGGAAGCCTAGAGGCAGACTGTCCCTTTGCCGAGCAGAAGGGCTATGGCAGGTGGGAGGTCAGCAAGTGGTACGGGAAGGTCAGTAGAGTTCACGAGGTGGTCCGGCATAACTGCCGAGCTGAAGGAAGTTCACCCGGAGGGTCATGCGTTCTGTCCGAACTGACTTGGCCGAGGGCCGAGCTACTGAATAGGGAAACAGGGGTCTGGGTTGCCTCGGTTAAGCCAAGGGAGGCTGCCGAGCAACAGGTCAGTGCGGCCAGGTCCTTAAATGGACTTGCCGAGCAAGGGGAAGTATGAATCATGATAAAACATGGCCGGAGGACTAAGGGGCTTACCTGAGATCACAGGAACTGTTCGGATAGGCTTCTGCCGAGCTGAGTGCTACGTGAAAAGCTGGTCCGGACAACGATTCTGTCGCTTTGCTGGAAGGTTTGGCCGAACTGATGCTATCGGAACAGGTGGTTCGGAGGGCTGCTGCACTTCTGAAATTATCCTAAGTGTTGGGTCTGCCGAACAATGGGGTGTCAGCAACAAGGGTTCTCTCTCTCTCTAGAGCTTGAACGTGGGGAAGGCTTGGTGGAAATGAATGCACTTCAATGGTTGTTTATATAGGGATTCGGAGGAGTTGGGGTGGTAGGTGGAACATTAAATGTTGATTGTAGGTTTCCTTAAACCTGCCGAACAAGTCAGGGACTTGTCCCATCGAAGTCAGGCCTGAGCTCCCTGCCATGATAGTCTGAACCTGTGACTGAGTTGTCCCATCCGTGTCAGGCGGTTGGTTAGTCCGGATGGGACTCGACCCTGCAGCTCGGCACAGCTGCTGCCGCGCAGCTGGCACGGGTCCGGAGCAGGGCAGTCGGTCTGAACGGTCGGGCTGGGCTGAACTGGATTGGTACGGATTGGATCGGTTTGGTTGCGCGGCGGTTTGGGCTAGGCCGGTCTTTCCAAACTGGTCCGGCCTGCATTTGAGCGGCTGGGCTCTTCCCTTCTTGGGCTCCATAGCTTACTTCCTTAATTTTTAAAGATCCAATGCTCAAACTAAGCCCATTGTTTTCAAGCATTTAAGTATAATCCAAAAATACTTCTAATAATTTAATTAATTATGGAAATTCTATTTAATTGGGATGGGGTCTCATAATGGATACTCCATGGAGGCATCTAACCAAGACCCTTCCAAGTTATCTCAATTTTCTCATACTATGGATACTCCATGGAGGCATCTAACCAAGACCCTTCCAAGTTATCCCAATTTTCTACTTATAATGTTTTCGCAATTCATATCATATTGGATTTGGGTCCGGTATAGTGGTCGTCGGCACACTATCCTTTCCTCTCGTTATTCCCCAACTCGTTGGGAGGGCTACGCTACGCCCCCATTATGCTCAACGTGGTGGCGCTACCTTCCCAGGAATCCCATCATAAGTCATTCCCGTTGTACACAATGTCGTGGGTGGTGCGACCATCCAAGGAAGTACAACCTTAGTCTATTCCCGCCAATCATTCTAGTGTTTCCCCAACTCATTGGGAGGGCCCACGGTACCCTATGATTCCACGTCAATGTATTCGTTCATGTTTCTTTTTAAGGGATAGATTCATGGTTGGTATGAGTAGTCCTCGTGGGACACATCCTCCACATTTGACATTCATTGGTTTCGTTGAAGTACTTACTTAGTTCCTCAATCATTAACTCCACCTTGGCCAATCCAAGGGAGACAACCACCAAGACCATTCAACCTCAACTGAGGGTTTCAAAACCAACATTCTACCACAACGGGGCAAAGGAATGCCCAAGTCTAACAAACATGAAGGGAGGGACTTGGATGCCCAAATTCCTATTCAATGCTCAATTGGCAATATCACCAAACATATGGTGTCCCTTAAGTTCCAAGGGACCTATCATGATTCTCAAGATTCAATGTACCCAGTTGTTCCACATATAGGTCCTACGTCAATTCAAATGTCACGATAACCCCAAAATACGATCCAAGGTTCACATTGGCATTTCGTCGAGCACTTGGCGGCCCTAGGCTCCAATGGTCACCAATCATCCTACAAGTCATCGAATACACAAGTCATCCTTCCCACGGGGATCTCATCGAACACGTGACACTCACGTTAATCTCGAGTGATATTTAGACTCAATTAGCCATAATATATTCCTAGGACCCCATCAATTGGACTCATAAGCCCATAGGGCATTATATCGAACACCTAGCAGGTACACGATCACCGCTCAATTCCACCACAATAAAACCCTAGGTCATGTAATGCAATCCACACAAACTATAGTTATTTAATCGACCATACGTACACACACATACTCAATAGGAGTTAAGAATTTACCCACCGGAGATTCGTCGGAGCACTAAGGTTGCCGGAAAGCGTCCAACACATCTCCACAATCCGGAACCGTCATTGCGTAGATCGTCTCGCCCTCATCAATGTTAATGAATGGCAAAATCCACAAAACCCAAAGGTTAGCCATGAAATCAAGGGAGAGAGGGGGGGGGAATGAGTTTGAGAGAGAGAGAGAGAGAGAGAGAGACTTACAGATGGGAGAGGAGGGGATAGAGTGTGTTGAGTGAAAATGAGGGTTTCTTGAGCTCCCTAAAACACATATACAACCCCCACTTGAAAAGACCATAATGCCCTTAATGAGTATTAAAATCTATTAAAACACCTCTGTGCACCGGTGCAAGGCAAATCTGCACCGGTGCAAACTTCTCAGAATTTCGAACTGTGGGTATGTGCATCGGTGCAACTCCCATTTGCACCGATACAAACTTTCCAACAAGTGAGCAGAAGGTTTGTGCATCGATGCAACCCTTCTCTGCACCAATGCAAACTTTCAAAAACTTCTGCACCGGTGCAAGACCATTTTGCACCAATGCAAACTCCTCTTGATGCTAATTTTCAATGCCAAGGGTCCCTGTGACTTCCCCGAGACACCTCGAATCAACCACGAACAACATGTATGAACCAAGGAGGAGTCCACAACCTAATTTCAAATGCCAATACAATCCAAGGAGTCTAAACTAAAATCCATTAATCGAATAGAGTAGTGAATTAAATTTTGGAAACACTGTTAGAAAATACGAGTTGTGACATCATATTATGGGACGGGTCCTGACATACAACTTGATAAAAATTTCCAAGGTGCTGATATGATATTGAAGAAGGTGGATAGTATTGCAGTAGTACATATGGGCCTAGAAAATTTTATGGATGATACATCCAATATATTGGCGGTGGAGAAAAAGTATTACTCTGACGAGGTGTAAGAATGATAGCCGAAATTTCTGGCTCTTTGAATTTCTTCGGTGGGAACCGCTTGGGTTGAATGGATGGCAATGTAGTGGATTTGCTTATTTGAGAATACATGTCTAGGATTTTTCCCATCTTAATTCCATCCTCGATTATTTCACATTGTTCAATGATCTCATTGAAAGGACTCTTGATAGAGGTTCAAAACTATTCATAATAGATCCCACTGCATGTTTGAAAAATAAGTGGACGTATTTAGAATCCACGAGAGGCAGGTCCACTTTAGAAGTAAAGTTTTTCCATTTCAATGCATAAGTCCAGAAGGACTCTCCAAATTATTGCTTCATTCTGATTAAAAATAGGCAGTCAACTACCATCTCTGTATTATGATAGTATTGACAAACAAACTCTTGTGAAAGTTCCATCCAGGACCAGAACTATTTGAGATCAAGTCAGGCAAACCATTGAGCGGCTTCCCCTTTAGACTTTGCTGAAATAAATGCATCATCAATCCCTTTAGGTTGGGGTATCTACATAGTTCCCCAACATATATTCGTAAATGGGTCATAGGCTCTCCAGTCCCATCGTACTTAGTGAAGTTAGGTATTTTGAATTTTTGCAGAAGTTGCATCTCTAGGAAAACATATAAATCTTCAAAGTTGGTGGAAGTATACGAATTCCTACCCCGTAAAGATTTCAGAGCTTCTTCAAGATACTGATCTTTTTGCAACAACTTCTGGACATTTTCTCTTTGGACTGGAATGTCTCCTGGCTGGCTTTCTAGGTCTTCTTGAACATATGCCAAAACTGACAAAGTTGGAATAACCGGTGGTAGTATCGGTATAGAAGGATGTGATGTAGTAGATTGTGAAGGGAAGCTTCCCATTGGTAATGTAGTAATTGCCCTAGATGGTGGCGGCCCAACATAGTTCGTGTTGCTTGAAATAAAACTTCCCCAACATTGGACAATGTTTATGGTGATGGTGATGCCCATCCCCATCAAGATGGGATGTTGGTGGAGTTTATCTCAACAATGAATTGACCATGGCCTGTAAGTTCTCTGCATATTGACGTGCAACCAAATAATCTTCCATAGATACTATCTCAGGTTCTTCACGGGTATGCTTTAGTGCCTCTTCTGCCATTGCTCGAGATATAGAGCAATTAATCCTTTTAGGTGGTGACCTTGACAAACAAAACTCGTTTTAGTACAGAGAAAGGGATCCTAAGGGATAATGTTGACAGATGGAATTTTCAAGTTACAACTCAAAACTACTGACAGACATAAAGTCTTGGGCAGTATTTTGGGTTGTAATCTTGGATAAAAATATTGAGTTTCACAAGTCCATAGTCTATGTTGACAATTATCCCTTAAGATGTATATTTTTGTTTTCTTTTTAGAAAGAATTTTTCTTGGATATTAATAAAATGCATATAATGGTCTCCCTTCGATACGATGTGTTCCCTAATAATATAAAAATGGTTTTTGTTTTTCGACTCTTTTTCAAGCCTTCTATATGCAGTATGAGGCTTTGGATATGCAATCTAAAAGGTTTATTGGCTCCTAAATCTTTAAACCTCTAACTTCAATGAAGAAATCCATCTTTGGTTGGTGTTTTGATTGGAGTATTCCTTTTCGCGATGGCTACCATATAGGTAACGTAACACTTACTTCAAAACCCTAAATCTAAGTGTAAAAAGGGACACATCCATATAGACAATCATGACCTCCATTCCAAATGAGTAATGCTGAATGATGCATGATAAAATAAATTCAAGTTTTTTTTGAAAATTAAAGGGATCCCTTCATAGATATATACTATTCTACCCAGCAAAATAAATAGTTTGAAATAATGCATTACAAAATAATTTTTTCTAGCACATCGCGATTTTTTTAACATTCCTAAAAAGATCACACAAAATCGATATTAGTGATAGACCGAGAAGTAATTGAATTTTGTTTAAAGGTTAATTTTGAAAAAGTAGAAGACGAAATCCTCTAGTCCCCAACGGAGTCGTTAGCTGTTGCTCCTTGAATTTTTCTCTAACCTCGCTCGCGCGGGAAGAAATTCATTGGTTCCAAATTGACTCGAAAAATGTGACGAGTTTTTTTAGAAACTGAAAATGACAGCTGGAACTTTGAAATTCCAAATTAATAACAGTTTAAATTTGCCAAAACAAAATTGCATTCTATTATTAATTTGTTTTAGAGTCGCAACTCGGCATAGAGTTATGGTGTGTCAAGTCATCGATTTGAAAATTATTTTTTTCTATGTAATCAGAGTTGGATTCAAACATTTACTGTTACGAGTAGGGAAGATGTTCGGCACTCTACATCGCCCTTGCGGTAATTCATTTTCAAATTAACTTTTTAACCAAATTCATGTATTTTCAGCCAAGAGAAAAACTAATGTGCGAAATGGAGAATTAAGGAATTGTAAAGAATAAATAATGATTTTATAATGTGTAACTTTGAATTGAATAGTATTATGAAAGTTTTCAATATTTACGATGGATGAAATTTGTTTTTATGAATTTTATATTTTTTAATGAATAGAATTTTGACAAAAGAATTGATATTGATTTTGTCTTTGATTTTTGATATCCTAAAAGAATAATAAGTAACCTAGTAAAACTAGATTACAAATTATGCCATGATCCAAAAATAATGGTTACTAAATTCGTCGATGA
>NMUG010002281.1:0-16230 GCA_002855965.1 Monotropa hypopitys | reverse complement strand
CGATATCTGAGCCTACTGAGATACCAATTTCTGGAAAAAATCCTAAGATACCGATTTCTGAAAACCTAAGATACCGCATGCATGACTTCTCTAGATATCGATATCTAGAGAATCCTAGATACCGATATCTAGGAAATCTGCAGAACTTTGAATTGCAGCAGTGGATGTTCTGGTGATCCTATCTTCTTTCAACCAAATTCGACCAAATAAATTCTAATGGACTCCTAAGAACTAGTACAATCTATTGCATGAGTTTTGGCACGAAAAAATACCTCAATTGGTGGTGTTTTGAAAATGAATTCGGATTTTGCGATGAGGAGATTTCTGAACCAGACACTATTCACCTTCTTCTTCATTTACAATCTAATTTTCTGAGCTCCAATACTTATAGCAACTAATTTTCTATCTAACAACACTCTCCCTCCCTTCTCAATTGACCCCTCTACACTCTCTCACACGAATTTTGCTTTGGTTTTGTTTCAGAAGAAGTTATACAAGTCTATATGAAGATATGACTTCCTTTATTAATGGTTGTTGTATCCATGAACGATTCTTCTACAATTCTAACACTTGTTATGTAACGACCTAGATTTCCAAAATCCTTTTTAATAAAATTCGTTGGTTCTAAAATATATTTCGGGAAACTTTAAATTGGTTTTGATCTCTTAGTCTTAGATATTCTTCCTCGGCATGTGATTTGGGCATTGATGATGTGTTTCGGTAAGCCCGCGAATCATTCATTCGCTCGTTGTACTCGTTGGTGACCTCTCAGAAGGTCACGACGTGGCCTTAGAACGCTTATTCGATGTTTAGAACATGTTGAAAATGTTCGGGGTTGCATCGGGAAGGTTTGGAAGTGGTTCAGAGTCATTTCGGGCCGTTGGCTGGTGGCTCGTCCAGACCAGGGGTTGGTCCCGTCCGGACGAGGGAGCAGAGAGTTGAGAGGTTGTGCTTCAGGAGGTCTCGTCCGGACGGCGGAGATTCTCGTCCGGACGACGCGGCAGCTGTATGCGATTTTTAAGTGTGGGGTTTCATTTAAGTTGGACCAAAAACATTTCCCCCAACCCCAAATCCGAAAATCCTCTCCCTCTCTCTAAAACCCTAGAAACTCCTCCCTTCTCCCTCAAATCCACTCCAATCCACCAACCTCTTGAAGATTTGATCTTCACAAACCTTCTTCTCCTCTCCTCCCTCTATGCGGCTATGGTGGCGGATCGTCCATCGGAGGAAATTCCCGTGCCTAGGGTATTCAAGGTTCATCGATTGAAGAAATGATGTTCACAAACCTTGGAGAGCTTGAGGAGATCTACGCAATGACGGGTTTGGATCGCGGCGGTGCAGAGGACATTTTCCGTCGACTTCTCCGGCGATGCTCCGGTGGGTAAATTCTTAACTCCTATTGAGTATGTGTGTGTGTACGTAGGTTCGATTGAATGACCATAGTTTATGTAGATTGCATTTCATAACCTAGGGTTTTATTATAGTAGAATTGAGCGGTGATCTTGTGCCTGCTAGGTATTCGATGTAATGCCCGAGAGGCTTATGAGTCCAATTGATGGGGCCCTAGGATTGTATTATGGTCAATTGAGTCTAAACATCACTCGAGGTTAATATGAGCATCACGTGTTCAAAGAAATTCCCGTGAGAGGGATGACTTGTGTTTTGGTGATATGTATGATTGATTGGTGGCCATTGGAGTTTAGGGTCGCCAAGATAGAGCCTAGAATAACTCGGACCCTGGCGAGAGAGCCATGATGAACCAAGATCCAAGTGGTTCTGGGAAGTTCACATTGAGTGAGCCCGTCAGTCTTCATCAGAAGATTGAAGAGCTCACTAGGCGAATGGAAAACATACAATTGAAACAGGTATAGGCTCAAGCAAATGTGGTGAGAGTGGAAGAGGTATGCGTTATTTGTGACTATCATGGTCATCAATCTGTTGAATGCTCAACTCTTCCGGCTCTCAAAGAGCTATACCACAGTGTCCACCAAAGTGCAGATGTTAATGCGGTTAATCAAAGGCCTGATGCTTTTTCAAATACTTATAACCCCACATGGTTTAAACATCTGACTTTTGGTTGGAAAGATCAACAAAGTACAGGACCACCTCAGGGTCCATTCCAGAATCAATACCGACCCATACAAAACCAACCACCACACAGATTTAATCAAGGACCACTGGGTTTTGCGGGTCAAGGTAACCAAGGTAATCACTACCCCTCTACTCCTTTGAATAATCTTGAGGAGACTGTTGCTCAATTGGCGCACTAGTTGGGAGATTTTCAAAAACAAATGGCACATGTGACAAGTTCCCTTGCACTACAAGAAAAAGGGAAGCTTTCCTCACAACCCCAACTTCAGTCTCAAGGACCAAAAATTGGTGGTAATCCATCAAATCCAAATTCGAATATGGAGCATGCAAAAGCTGTAACAACTCTGAGAAGTGGGAAATAGGTTGATAAGACCATTCATCCCAAAGTTGTAACTTCCCATTCTCAATAGGAAATGAAAACTCCACATTCGAATTTGGGAAATGCAGAAGAGGAAGAACCAAAAACATGATAAAGAAATGGATAAGGATGCACAGATTTTGCCTGACATTGAACCAAATTTGGCACATGCACCGGCCCCTTTTCCTCAAAGGTTGAGGGCGCCGCCAAGAACTAATGATGTTTCAAAGCTTTTGGATGTCTTTAAACAGGTGCAAGTGAACATTCTGTTGTTGGAGGCAATCAAAATGATCCCATCATTCCACGACTTAGCCTAATATCCACAACGGGCTAATTTCACGACTTAGCCAAGTATCCACAATTCACCTAACCGTATCATATCCGACTATCCTCTATATATATACATATATATAGGTACACATTGGTGAATTGATTTTGTTGTTTAAATAGTGTGTTCGACTCCCGGCTTAACATTACTTTGAAACCAAGTCTCACAAGTCTCGGTCGCCTCACTAAATAAGGAACGGCTTACCCTAATGTGGACGATATTTTGAAAGGATCACATGAGTCTCGAACCGTCCCACGAGTAAGGACCGGCCTACCCCAAACATGGATCATCATGTTGAAAACCAATTTGGAAAACCATTCAGCCCGGGATCGATTTAGAGTCTCCTTGACAAGAACAAGGATGGACTCACTCACGTCGAAGTGCCACGAGAGATGCACTATCATTCGAGGTGTCACGAGGAATACACCATCACACACGAAGTGCCACGAGGGATGCACTATACACGAGGTGCCACGAGGGATGCACCGAATACGAGGTGTCATGAGGGATACACCAACTCACAAAGTGCCACGAGAGATGCACTATCTAACAACAAACAAGGGCCACATCATTTGACCACCCACACTACCTTCACACATTTGGGTTTATTTATGGTTGGTTATTTAGTAAGTGAATTGAGTAGATTTTTGAATGATAGTCAAAGGAGACGAGTTCTCCTACAAGGGCAACGAGTTTGCCAACGAGGGACAAGTTTCCAAATTGGTGGTGACGAATTCACCTAAATCATCCTATCATGAGTGACGATAGCCTAGGGACAAGTTCCCTAGTCTAGTGTGATGAATTCACACATACAATCCCAATTCTCCACACCAAGGCATTTCACTAAATGCCTATCATGCATAAATGCATTCAAGGGTCCTAGTTACCAAGGACACCTAGTTCATCATCCGGGGTTCTCAATCGTAAGTCCAAGACCATATACAAGGATCACACCATCAAGGCCACACATTCAAAGGCCTAAGCAATGTCACCCAAATTCCTCTTAGACCACATACAAGGGTCACATCATCAAGGCCACACATTCAAAGGCCTAAGGAATGTCACCCAAATTCCTCCTAGACCATATACAAGGGTCTAACCAAGACTTAACAATTCCACGGAACTAAGACTTATACTCGTAAGTCTCTTGGACATTTCATCAAACACCTAGCGGGTACTAGATTACCACTCAATTCCCTTAAATTCATCACCTAGGATAAAATCCCCAATTTCCATCTAATTCCCATAACTCAATTACAGGTCCTAGGCTTCAATTCACTATCACATAATCTCACAACTATTAAAGACACTCTAATCCAATGCAAGGATGAGTCCAATTTTCTTTTATCAAACAAGTCAAATTCACAATTTCTCAAAACATGATTTTTATAGAAATCTCTTGCGTTTAATTCATGAAATCATTTAGGTGACCTAACACAATTGCGTAAACACAAGATAGAAGCACATTTACCTCAAGCTCCAACAATGGCGGAAACCCTAGCCGCGAAATCCTTGGCACCGATGAACCTATATACATCAATAGATAGATCGTAACCATGGGAACACTAGTTCCTAAATGACCAACAAGAGAAACCCACTTTCAAGAATGACTTACCTGAAATTTTGAGAAGGTGACGACGAAACCTACGTCACCGGAAAGCTCTTGCCGCGGAGAACAACCTTTCTCCTTGGGATTTCTTGATTCGAGCCCTCTAGGGCCTTGGTCTTGAGGAGAGAGGGGAGAGCATCAATGGAGGTTAGAGATATATAGAGAGAGAGTCTAGGGTTGGAATGAGGGAGAAGAAGAGCTCCCAACACGATTTTAAGCCTAAAGGTTCGTTTTTGGGTGAAATGACCACAATATCCCTCATAAAAACCCAAAGAAAAATCATTTTCCGCACGCGTCGTTTGGATGAAGCTCACCGTCGTCCGGACGAAACCCACCTTGGTCCGGACGACCACCCCCCCATGGTCCGGACGATGCCTCCTGAAGCAAACTTACAAAATCTGGAACCGTCGTCCGGACAAGACCAACCCATCGTCCGGACGACCACACCTGAACCATTTTGCTCCTTCCATGCCGAGCTCGTCCAGACGAGACTCGGCCATGGTCCGGACGACCGAACCAGATATTCTCCAGAAATGTTAACGCGTGGCCTCCGAGGGAAATTCGATCATAACTTCTTCGTTCGACCTCCGATTGAGGTGATTCAAGTTGCATTGGATTCGTAATCAAATCCTCTACCTCATCCTAGGGTCAACCACCTTAAAATCACACTAAGATTTTAAGATAAAATAAATTAAGATTCTAAATCTAATTTAAATACGAATTTATAATCCGGAAATTTCTTTATAAAATACAGGTTGTGACAAATTTCATTCCTATCTGGTGGGCTCTCTGATTACAGTCTTCACAGATCATGCAACACTGAAATATTTGTTGACAAAATAGTATGCCAAAGCCAGACTCATTCGGTGGATCCTACTGCTGCAAGAGTTCAACATTACAATCAAAGACAAGAATGGAGTGGAAAATGTGGTGGTAGACCACTTATCACGCTTGCACAGGAGAATAAAAGCACAGACTTGCCGATTGTTGACACTTTTCTAGATGAGCATCTTTTTGGAGTGGCAAGTTGTCCATGGTACACTGATATTGTGAATTATTTGGCCACTGGACAACTTCCCTCCAAATGGAGCATTAACATCAAGAGAAGGTTTCTAAATGAGGTAAAACATTTTGTATTTGAAAATCCATATTTGTATAAGTACTGTTCTGATCAGAGTATTTGTCATTGTATTCCGGAGGCAGAACAGAGAAGTGTCATAATTTTTTGTCATACAGGGGCCTGTGGCGGTCATTTTTCTGCAAAGAAAATGACCGCCAAAATTTTACAATGTGGATTTTACTGGCCCAAAATTTTTATGGACGCTTTTCAGTTCTGCAAGACATGTGACCGTTGTCAGCAATTGGGCTCAGTGACTCATCGACATGAAATGTCTCTAACAAACATCATGATTTTTGAAATTTTTTACTGTTGGGGCATAGATTTCATGGGTCCATTCCCGTTGTCATATGGTTACTTGTACATCTTATTAGCCGTTGATTATGTTTCTAAATGGGTGGAAGCAATTCCAACCAAAACGAACGACAACAAGGTGGTTCTGGAATTTTTAAAGGCGAATATCTTTTCCAGGTTTGGTATGCTGAGAGCCATTATCTTTGATCAGGGGACTCATTTTTGTAATCGGTCATTTGAAGCATTGATGAAAACTTATGAGATTACACATAAAGTCTCCACGACATACCATCCTCAGACCAACAGACAGGCTGAACTTGCAAATCGTGAAATAAAACACATCATTGAAAAGACTGTCAAACCATACAGAAAGGATTGGAGTTTAAAGTTGTTGGATGCTTTATGGGCATATTGTACTGCATACAAGATGGTGTTGGGTGCATCACCCTATCGTCTTGTATATGGTAAGGCATGTCACCTTACAGTTGAGATGGAACATAAAGCATTCTGGGCAATTAAGACACTGAACATGGAAATGAATGGAGTCAGTGCTCTTAGGTGTCTCCAATTGAATGAATTGGAAGAAATAAGGAGAGACGCCTATGACAACACCGATATTTATAAGAAGAAGGTGAAGGCTTTTCATGACAAAAATATTCAACAAAAAAGTTTTATAGTTGGTCAAAAATTCCTTCTCTGCAACACAAAGCTTCATTTATTTCCTAGTAAATTGAGATTAAGGTGGAAAGGACCATTTGTAGTTGAAAAAGTCTTTGTGCATGTAGCCGTTGAAATTTGCACCCCCAATAATGGAAATTGTTTTGAAGTTAATGGTCAGTGGCTTAAACCATTTTTAAAAAATTTTGAGAAAGAAGAAGTGGTGGAAGAGTTGGTCAATCCAATTTATGTGGATGACCTTGGATTTTAATTTGTTTTAAATGAAATTTGGGAAATGTCTAGGAGACAATAAATCTATGGAGGTTGAGATACCTCTAGTGTTCATCGTGCTCGAACAGTCGCATCACGGTCTGGTATAGCCACCTTTGGACTAGCCTTGTTTATGTGTTATCTGGGATTACCTTGGCAGAGTAGGGATGGGAGTGAAAATTGATTGGGATATTCTCCACAAATTGAGAGCATCACCTGTCGAGTACTAACCTACCCCGAAATTCCAGGAGATTTCCTTCTCTAATATGTAGGCAAATGAGGAAAAAGGGAGAAAAGTATGACCCGGGTGATCACGTGACGATCGGGTGGTAGCGACACTGGCAGAAGATTTGGTTAAAGTCCACATACTTGGTCGGGTTATAGGGTGGTTGACATTCCACCTCGAAGGTACGTTTCCTTGTCCCAATTTTAATTCAATTGATAGTTCCTTTTTACTCCGAGGACAGAGTATTGCTCAAGTTGGGAGATGGGTATACTTCGTGTATAATTCGGTTTTAACTTTTGTCTCTCAAATTAAGTCAATCTCAGAAACCTCAACTTTTGCCATATTGTAATAAATTAGGTGTAACGGAAGGGTTTTGACTTGATTTCTCAAACATTAGTTAGGCCAATGTTTTTTGAATTTTTAGTATAAGTTTAAAAAATTTGTTTTGGTGTAGCTTGTTTCTTAATGGTTGGATCTAGTAATGACATGATGCTTTCGGAAGACGAATTGAGAAAGTGCATAATTTCTTGTATAAAACATGGATTGGAGATTCATCACCCGCACATTATTTTCCGTTGGACCATTCTTTCGTTGTGGGGTAATTCTAAAATCTTGTGACTTATGCATGTTACGTTTGCACTTTAATTGATTTGTATAAAGTTGTGAATCACGTGAATATGATTATAGGCATTCTTTCATTACAAGACCCACAAAAAATTTAATTTGCATTTTAATCAAACCCTTGGACCCCATTGAGCCGTATACATCATTTGTTTTTCATTTTATACCGGTTCTTTGATTAAGCCATAGGATAACCACATTTTTTTAGGAAGGGGGTAAATTGTCAGCCGGGTAATCAGAAAGTATGGAATGCACTCTCGGAACTGGTTGGACTTATTGTGGAAGTGTGGTTGAAACCAGGAGAAATTTAGCCAAAACCAAGCCTAGCCAAAAACTACAGTTATCGATAACCAGGATTCTTCAGTTATCGATAACCTATCACTTAAAATAAAAAATATAAGGCTTGAAATCACAAAAAAACTTTAGTCTCTCACTCTCTCTGGCGATTCAAACCCCCCGATCATTCTCTCTTTTCCTCGCCTCTCACCACCGCTCTCCCCCTCTCTCTCCGCCACCCATCACCTCCCTTGCCACCTTCTCTCCTACCTAAAACCCTAACCATCCTTACCGTCGCCTTCCATATCCACTACCCACAGCCCCCGTTCGAACTTCTTTCGGAAATTAAAAGAAGGGTTTGGTTTGATCGAAGGAATTGGAGAAGAACAGTTGTTGTAGCCACAAGAGGTAATTGAAATACCATTGATTTCATTTGGGGGTTTGAATTGACAAAAAAAAATCCATTCGATTTTCAAAGAAAATTCTCATGCGAATTGGATTTTCTGAAATATTTTTGAAATTGTGGGAGGTATAAGGGTGATGGAGAGAGTCTTTGATATAATGGTGGGAGTTATAAGGACGATTACTGGTTGTTGATGTTCAATTTGTGATTGCGCGCCATTTCTGGGCATCGCTGTTTCTCACTGGTTCTCGCTAGTTATCGATAACCCAGTTTTCCCAGGTTATCGATAATATACCTGTCTATTGTGTGATAAAAAGAAAACACACATATATTTTTGTGCAGAATGACAAAGACTCGAAGCCAGCCATCGAATTTTAAAAGAAGACGGTTAATCATTCACCATAGCCCATCTTCATCACCTCCACCCGGAATCGAACTAAATGATCTGATCCCTCAAACCGAACTTCCACCAACTACCACTCAAACTGAACCTCCACCACTTTCCACCCAAGCCGATGAACAAACTAACCCAGCTGAAATACCTGCGGAAGCCACCCCACTGTTTCTATTACCAGCTCCACCATTATCCACACAACCTACGGTCGTACATGATATACCATCCTCCTCATGTCCCAAGAGACCTAGACCCATAGCAAAGAAATGGGAGGAAGTATGCGCAACAAGGCCATTACTGTGTGAGCGCCAAGTCCACCTCTTATCCAATGCTGCTCCACCCCGATATAACGATGAAGATCAGATACTTTTGATGTGGTGTTATGTTTGACAGAGTATGGGCTTACGAGATGGTTCAATGAGATCCGAGGCTTTATTCTAGCATTAGTGCGTGATTTTTATGCTGTGGCTAAGGAAAATACTACAGGGACAGTTTTGCGGGAGGAAATTAGAGGGAAGAATGTGACAGTTTCACTAGATTTGATTGCGGCATTTTTGGGATGCACTCGCCCTGAGCCAGCTACTATCACTTATCCTGCTGAGGGATATATTCCACCATCAGGGGTGGAATTGGCTGAGATAATTTGTACAGATGCTGCAGTTTATAGGGCACGTGGGAAATTTACACAGAGGATGTTGACTAGTCAATATGCATCGCTGAATAAAGTCGTGCATTATAATTTGTTTCCTAGAGGAGTCAAAAAGTTACCACGGGAAGAGGTTGTAACACCCCTCGATTTTAATAAAAACATTTCAAGTATTTTTTTTGAAAGACGCATATAAAAAGGAGGGTGTTAATCATTGTTATCCATAACAATTAGTAGAACATTCATTGCATTACGAATGATACAAAAAGAGAGAGAGAATACACGTCTACTGAATTTATTACAATTCATCAACTAAAAGAAAAGGGAAAGGAGGTACAACAACTACCCACTACAACTGTAAAGAAGAGCACAACTGCAACAGTACTACAATCTGAACCGAACTGAAGTGACAAGGACAAGTGAGCCAAGGCCGCAGCTCCGCAGGAACCAGCTGCTAGCACAAACTCTAAGTCCTCCTGCACGAGAAACCCTGCAGTACAGTCTTGGAAAAAATAGAGAGAAAGGAGGGTCTGAGCATTCCACGGCTCAGCAGGAAAACTATTAACTACTACCAAGTGCACACACGAGAATGTGTGCCGATGTGTCCTCACAAGGAGAGGGAGAAAGGAGAACCCAAGGCACAGAAGTACACTCAACCACCAAAACAATAAGGTGAACCAACACTCTCACTCGTGATAGTAAGTGCAAACCTAGAGGTACTCAACCCAACGTACAACAAGTGACAAAACTAGCAAAACCTCCAAGGATAACCCAAACACAACCACTACCTCGCCACCAATACCTCCCACCATTCCATGATTGTTATAGATTCAGGTGTTGATCATCTTGGAGACATATTTGAGTTAAAGAGGTATATTTTCCCATTATTCATTTATTATCAACAATCGTCTCCACTTGACAAGTCAAGGGAGCTCAAGCCATCCATTCCGACATTACCCACATCGTCAACTATGTGAGTCACGTACTAGGAGGTCGCACTAAGTCCTACCCACACTCACAAGGGCGGGGTCACGGGACACCGCAAAGGTCCATATCCATCAGTCCCCCTTGGCGATACAAAGGAGACACGCAGGACAACAACGAACCCGAAACTGCACTTCCTACTTGGCGGCTCAAGGGAAGGCTCCTGGGCATCACACACGAAATCATCCGAGTAAGGCAAACTCCTTCCTAAACTCGGGGTCATACGCGGGTAGGGCAAACTCCTTCCTAAACCCGGGCAGGTACCATCAATCACACTAAGTCCTACCCACCCGTCACAAGGGCTAGGTCACGGGACATAGTTCACAATCAAATAACAATCTCAAGGGTTGGGGCAAACTCCTTCCCAATCCCTTGAATGGTACCCCCTTACGACATCGCACCACAACACTCCTCACATGATCATTTGTGTTCCATTAGGTTGGATTTAGGTGAATGATTCAAGATTGCCAAAGAGTGGTTCTCGTAGGATCCATCTCCGTATTTGTCATTCATTAAGTTCATTGCGTTCATTGTTAGGTTCCAAATAAGTTTACAAGATTCCACAACCAAGGGCAACCTACCATCAAGTCAAAGACTCGGCACAACAACATTCAAGGGGAAACCCAACGACGCCCTACATCACAATATCCACATTCACCCAATTTACAACAACCACGACCAAGTAATAATTTAGGGATCAACATTAGTCCAACGGGGATTCTAGAGACCAACCAATCAACCACAAGAATACTACTATGACCCAAGCAACCCAAACTCTTCAAAACACAACCCGAAGCTCATTCAAGCATTTCATCGAACACTTAGCGGCCATCGACTCCAAAGGCCTCTACTCGACTCAACGATCACTATACGTCATCCAAGTAATTCACGGTCAATCTTACGACTACTATTGAACCCAATTCAAGTCACCTCAAGTACGATAGACCCAATTACTACGGTATATGAAATCAAATACGATATGCGACATGGATTGTGAAATTAATGGAATTCAACGATGAATACGAATACTATAGACATCTACGCACGTACACAAGATAGGATTTAAGAGTTTACCCACCGGAGAAGTCGCCGGAAAAGTCATCGGAGAAGTCGCCGGAAAACCTCAATGGCCGGAGTGAACCGAGCACATCACCGCGAAGCCCTCGCGATGCTCTACAACGTTTACAAAGACGAAAACATTAGACTAGCAACCCAAAATCTTGAACCAACACGAGAGGAACGAAACTTACCGAACTATATACATCCTCGCGGAGAGGAGAGCGTGGAGAACGACGTTAATACTCCGCAAAACTCCCAAAAACCACCATTGATGCTCCAAAAAGAAGAGAGAAGGGAGAGGGAGAGAAGAGGGACGTAGAGAGAGAGTGAGATCTGGAAAAATGGGCAAGGAGTGCCCTAAATCGTTCCCAACAACACATATATACCCCCACTTGAAAAGACATCTTTGCCCTTAATGATTTGGTTCGAACAGCAGGTGCACCGGTGCAAGTCAGGTCTGCACCGGTGCAAGTCAGGTCTGCACCGGTGCAAACCCCTATTGCACCCTTACTGCCTCGACCCAGAACCCTTGTGCACCGGTGCAAACCCCACCTGCACCGATGCAAACTACCCCTGCACCGGTGCAACTCTACCTGTACTGATGCAAACATTGAGCAGAAGCTACTGGAGTTAACCTGCACCGATGCATCCAATACCTGCACCAGTGCAACTGCTTCAAGAAGAAAGCAGTGCACTCTGGACAACACATGCACCAGTGCAACTCTAACCTGCACCGGTGCAGCTGCACCAAAATTGAATAAAAACTGCTGAATGGTCCCCGAGGCCATCCCGGATACCTCGGACAACACTAAACTCAAGGAATAGGTTAAACGAAATTTCCAAAAGATATATTCGCACTCGAATATGATAAAACGAATATAAAATTCGCATTAAAATTTATGGAGTGTGACAAACTACCCACCTTACAAGAATTTCATCCTCAAAATTTCCGAAGTAAAAGTCACGGCACAATGAAGAACAGAAGATTTTCCTACAAGAGTTAACTTCACATGGAGCACATAGCGAAGGATGGACAAGTTTCTAACTAGAAGTAACTCCACAAAAGACCCGCCACCAAGATTTGGGCAATTCACTTCCCATTTCTCCTCAA
The DNA here is from genome assembly GCA_002855965.1 of Monotropa hypopitys. Taxonomy (NCBI): domain Eukaryota; kingdom Viridiplantae; phylum Streptophyta; class Magnoliopsida; order Ericales; family Ericaceae; genus Monotropa; species Monotropa hypopitys. Next base: position 3,786 of record NMUG010002281.1, on the reverse strand, counting down.
AATGCATCAAAACAGAACTTGGATAACCTTCTCAACTCGAAAACAAGCCCGAAGAACATCTCACAAGGCGCTTTGCGACAAAGGAAAACCGAAAATATGCTTGATCGCCAACTAGAAAAGCAAATTTTCTAGGAGAAGGAGAATTTTCACGCTTCCTATACGATTACACATCGCCCGAATGAGAGAAATATGAATTACCGACGAAGATGCAAGGCATCAAGAGCCGAACCGCAAGGAAAATTTCCAAAAAAATTCTTACAACATTCCCGAATGCACCACAACATGCTACGAATGAGCCGAAGGAACAAGAACGCGCCAACACATCAAGGATATGGAGGGACACGACAAGGATACGCCGACACGCGAAGGATATGCCATGGATATGCCGAGGACACGATTTGGATACGAGGATACAGTACCGACACACGGATATGGCACGGGTACGATGCCGACACGCGGACACAATACGGATACTCTGATTTTCCCAAAACCGTTTCCAGAATTTTATGAAAAGCAAAGAATCAATTTTCAACCACCACGAGTACATTTACAATGACTACATTGCCACGAACGCGCGAAACAATCCCGAATTTGATCTCCGAACAAAATCACAACAATCCAACCGACACGAGAGGGGAGTTGAAAGCAAGACAAACTACAAGGGATGGTCATACAACAACCGCGCCACCCGAATCACTCCAAACAACTACAATGCCACAAAAAAAGAGAACCCAAAATCAAAATCTCACGTACCGACCCGCACACACTTAGCGCGGTACCAGAATGACTAAGAAATTCGATTTGAGGTGTGCTGGCCAGTCACATTCTCAAAACAATCCTTCATGTTCATTCCTACACCACATGACACGGACTACGCACACCGATCATGACCAACATCACCACAAACCAAGTCGGTGCAGTCGACTTCAAAAGACACATCTTTTCTACCCCAACACTCGGAACACAACTGCACGATACAAAGGCAATGTCACCTCACTAATCACACCAACCACAAACCAATTCCATGACACACTCTCAACAAATCTCAAAAGGAGACAACATCGCAAAACAGAAGTGTCCAAGCATAACTGGACACGGCGCCAACAAATACGACAACAATGTGGATTCGTACAAAGACATGGCAAATAAGAACGAACACACAAAGGCAACCCACAATACAAGAGCGCGCCAAACGAGGATACGGTTCCAAACAACAAGCACTACAACGCCGATAGATCAATAAGCGCGAGGCGAACAACACATTACCACTCCAACAAGTGGCACAACGATAGCCGTACCATAAACAGTTGACAAGAAGATGGCTACAGCCAGTCGTGATGTCAAAAGTTGGAAAACAAGGAGCATGAACATTTTTTTTGAACAACGTACAATTTCCTAAGTCACCACCAAGTGCCAACAGGAAACACGAGATGTCAAACCACATACCACCGAAGAACAAGGAATCCTAATAACGACAAGGATAAGGCACGAGTGTACGCGACAACATTTTCCAACAATGATGGTAGAGACCATCGATTAATCACATTGATCCAAGACAGTGGAAGGGGCAATGAACAACCAAAGGACGATATCCACTCACTGATCCTGCACAGGCTGAACAAGGAGGAATTTAATATGCCAAAAGAAACACACTGTCTACGACACGCCGCCATCAAGACGAAGCCAAAAGGGATTTCCCAAACATAATTCCCTCCTACAACCTTATGCCCAAATGAGAAAGCAAACTCTACTCTCGTCTTCAAATCCTAAGCAAATGCATAATACTTCGAGCCAAAACCAAATCATCCCAAAGCAAGTCTAAGTCTCAGACTATTCAACAAATCCAATGAACCAACCCAAAACGATTTTAGCACCAAGCCATCTCCCAAGCTCTGAGCACAACATCAATCTTCCAAACTCAAATCACAGTACCGCAAACCACTTTCCATGAAAATCTCAAACACATCACCGTACTAGCTCCCAAGAATACTAAGGCAAATATTCCTTCGTAGCCACACTAAACCAAACAGACACATAGCTTCCGAATAGTAACTCAAATCTGAAACCACATCCAAACTTCTGAACCATCAAAGATCATCACAATGTATCTCAAGGAACACCCCAAAGAAGTTCACCAAACATCTAGGTTTCCAAGTGACACCGCAGACTCAATCACCAGGTGATACCAAAGTTTTACTTATCGGGTTAGAACCATCAACTGACCTTTCCAAGAAACCTCAAAGACCACTTCGAAGAGCCCATAAGGTAATTCCAAACACATCACCACTCTAAATCACTAGTGATACTGTAACCTCAATCACCAACTTATAACCTCCGACCAACACAGCCACAAAACCCAAATTCACTTCGAAGGAATCCGCAAGATAACTCTACACACCCTATCTCTTCAAGCCTCAAAGGAAAACTAAAATCCCAATTTCATAATTCACCCAAAGTACAATCGACCCAAGGCTATACCTCACACAGCTAACACCAAAGCAAACCAAACACAAATCATCTCCCTAACTCATCAACAATCACAATAAACGATCATAGGCTCATACAACCCATATCTATAGAATGACCTCAAGTCGCTAACACCTTCTATTCCTCTCGCAAGATTACCACAATTCCGAATTCGCTTCTACCATCTCACCCGACCAAGAGAAATTACAATTTCAAAGTGCTCACCCTAACACTTATCCTTCAACAACCTCAAACCTTACAAGAATTTGCACTAGGAGTAGGGAGGAGGACTCAAACACTAAAGATTTCCATCCATCAACAAAACACCAAGACTGTAACACTCCAAAAATTTCTTTAACGAGAAATATATTCGTTTTACATTTTCTTTTAAAGGTATGTCGCTTAGGAGTCCCGTTGAGTTTAGTCTTATTGTCCGATAAGTGTTTAGGACGTCTCGAGTGAACCTTGGAGTCACCTCGCAGCTTTTTTTGGAATTCTGGTGCATTTGCACCGGTGCAAGTTGAGGCTGCACCGGTGCAAAGTGGCAAAAGTGGGGTTGCATCGGTGCAGAACCGATGCAGGGAGCCACTGTTGGTCCGAGCTTCAAGTGCATCGGTGCAAGGTGATGCTGCACCGGTGCAGGGAAAGTTAAAAACATTCTGCTCATTTTGATGCAAGTTTGCAGCGGTGCAACTTTGGTTTGCACCGGTGCAGGAGGAGTTTGCATCGGTGCAGGGTCTGTCTGCATCGGTGCTCAAGGCAAATTCTGGGTTCTGCTTAAGCGTTGCACCGATGCAGGAAATCGTTGCACCGGTGCAACTGCTGTCTGGACAGCTTCATTAAGGGTATTCTTGTCTTTTTATGTTGGGTTCCTATATATATCAACCCAAATTCGTGGGAACTCATTCCAACCCTATTTTTCTCTTTCTTCCTCCTCCAAACCCTCTCAAAACCCTAGCTCTCCCTTCTCTCTACATTTTGGAGTTCCAAAGGTGGTTTCCGGGAGATTCGCGAAGCATTAACGTTGTAGAGCGCGTCCCAAGCTTCGCAGTGGTGGTCTTTGTTCGCGTGGGTGTGTAGAACTCCGAATCAAGGTTGTGTGCATCTTCACTCTAAGGTAGGGGATCTTGAACTCTAGTGTATATATCATTGTCTTGTCCTTCAATTTCTAAATTGTTGTTGAAATGGGTGAAATCCATGTCTAGGTTTATGTGTGACTTGAATGATGAAATTTTCTTGCAAATTAGTCAATTGATATTACGTTGAACATCCTACGCTCACCAATTTGATTAGTTGAATGTTTTATGCAAAAGCCCTAAA